>MU728261.1:0-50206 GCA_026770625.1 Nicotiana glauca | reverse complement strand
ACAGATGCCATTGGGGCTGAAAACGGAACGCTCAGAGGCATCAGGGTGACACTTGGAGCCACCAGATGAACTAATATAGACGTTGTCTGCCATACAAAACGTAGTGTGCAAACATCCAAGTTTTCTAGGACGACTAAAATAGAAAGGTCCTGCATACGAAAAATAGGTCTCATAATACTCAAACATTTATCAAAGCCAACACTACGTTGAAAATAAAAATGAAGATCAATGTCTTGCTCACTTATATTTGTGTGAATTCTATTGTAGTTAATTATTGAAACTTTACGAAATATAGTTTGAAAAACTTCTAAAGCTTTTTCTTTTTAGGTAATAAATTTACTTTATGAGGACCACACAAACACATATATATTTCAGTTTTCTTGAAAAACCTTTGTATTAAGACAATAGTTGTTGTCAGCAGGTGCGGCCCGACAATCTTTGTCGCCTAAAGTCAAACTATATAAGGGGCCTTAACTATTTTTAAAAATGTATTTATTTATTCGTAATCTATTTTTCTAGCGTTTCTTAAATACAAAGTTATTAATAATTTTTTTATAGTCAGTAACTTCTAATAAATCATTTTTAATTGACAATATAGCTAATACATTTAACTTTTCTAGAAACATTGTTAATCTTAGATAAGATTTTATCAATTTTAATTTTGAAAACTTCTTTCGCTGAAGCGATAGTAACATGAGTTATTAATATTATTCCATAAGCAATACTGGCATAGAAAAAAGAATCAAATCTTTTTATTTGACCGAGTGTATCAGTTAAACTGTTACCTTCCAATCGTACTATTTTCCTTAATACTTTTAATTCCAAAAATAAGTCTAAACCATCAATATCGAATTAATTATTATACTTTAAGAAACATTCAAGATTAAGACTATATTTTTTCAAGTTTTTGTCATCGAGTGATCTTAATGTTTATCACTAAATAGAAAAATCAAAAATATTTTCATATGCTTCGAATTTTTCAACTCTATTTTGAAATGAAAAAATAGCCTTGTCTACTATGCATAATGTAATCAACTCTAAAGGACTATTCGAAGATATGAAATTTTACTATCAACATTCTCATCAAATTGTTACTTCATATATATTACACTTCACTTATGAAATTCAGGTTCGATATTATTTCAAGTGCAATTTTTTTAGCAGAAATCATAGGAGCTGCATATCTTTGTTCTTTATACTTGTTAAGAAAGAAATCAAACTTTTTCACTTCACATGACCTGTTTTTAAACTTATGCATAGTCTATTAGGTTTAATAAAAAATGGAGCCCCTACACTGGTACGAGTGGCAAAATGGTTAAAAGAAAACAGTTAACCACCCATATTATCCGCTAAAAAGTGGTTGGATAATGAACTTTCTAAAAATAGGTCAAATATGGATAAGAACCATATTATGCATTCAGAAAATAGATAACCAATGGGTAATAAATGGATAAGTATTGGGTCTAACTTTTACATTTGTAAAGCCTCAACTTTAGGGTTCCTCAGGTTAGTGAGACTAAGAATTCTCCCAAAAGTGACCATATGCAAGAAGTCATGGATAATATGGTTACCTATATTATCCGCCGCTTTACCCATTTTTGTTTGTTTTTATATGGCCCGGGTCGAGTAATTTTATTTTATTTTTTTATTACTCGTTTTCGATCTGAACCATAACCGCCCCGCCCCCGCCTATTTGCTACTCCTACTTGTTGTGTAAAAAGGAGTGCTTAATTGAGTCTGATAAAAATGACATTAGTATTATTCAATACAAATTATTGGCTTTGATTGACCGAGATAAAGTAATATTTCAACTAACATATACAAATTATTGGGTGTGACAAAATTTCATGGAAAATGACATTCTTGTGCCAAATAAAAATATTAGGCATCTTATCTCCTCTACAACGTTTTACATGTTGCTTTTTGTTTTTTTATTTATTTATAGTATTTTGATGTGAATAATTTCTCCATTAATATGTCATTGTTTTTAAATTTTGCAAGAAAATTTTAATAATGCTAGATGATATTCATAGAAAGTAAACAACAACATTATACTTAAAGATCCTCTTACTAACGTAACAATACTTAAAATTAAATATTTATAATATACACTAAAAGTCTAGAAAGTAAGAAAGTATGTTACACTAAAAAGGCAACACATATGTCACGATCCAAAATCTAACCTAGTCGTTAGTGAAACTACAAATAAACCATAAGCGAAGAAAAGACAAATAGTGAAACTCGAAGAAATGATCATAAATAAACCATAAATAAGATGCAAAAAATCTATACAACTATCTCAAAAACTCGTAGTACAAGTCATGAGCGACTAAAAACAAGATTAGGAGTGCAACTCTGATATAAAAGAGAGATTACATCATTTGTCTGAAATTCAAAAAAAAAAAAATATAAGACATAAAATACCATGAACAAGTGGCAGCTTGTATCTGGAACGCTAGTACCTCTTCAATGCTAGCCTTCATCATAAGAACAGCTCAACTCCTAAATCTCCAAGCAAGATAACTCGTGACCTTGCACATGCAAATCTCGATCCCGCGCAACACACCGAATCTATCATGCCATCATATAAAAAGTACGAAAATCTCATAATCTGCTCGAAATCACAAAAAAACTACATACTCAATTAGCGAGGAACATTCCATTTGAACTCCTCCAGGAGAAATCACAATAGGCAACATGCTCCTCATGCCAGTAGAAAATATTCACCTCAAATCGTGATTGAAATCATCGAGAATTCTTTGGAATCCATTTGCACATAACCAGACCATCAGAGTTGAATCTCTCATACTCCACCAAGCTGCACGGGTCACCAAACCACAAGAGTACTACTACAAAACACCTCTAGAGACTCACCACATCAGGAGAACCAAAAAAATCGAGCATACCCTTATCCTATTGATCCAACCTACTAACAAGCTATCCTATTTCTCTGAGTTTCTTCCGAATAACCCTCAAATTGACACTCCTCCTCGCCTAATACCATGATCCTCAACTAGGAGTCACCCAAAAAGGTCCTAGAATAATACCATACCGCCTTAAGGCACATATGCCACTACATTCCCTTTTAAACACCCCAAAAGTAACAAAATCGAGACACCCGCTGTCACGACCCAAAATATACTAAGGGTCGCGATGGCGCCAGACATCGCTGTCAGGCAAGACAACCAAATTACTTAATTAAATTTCCATTTATGTATTGTCAAAATCGTTCTTTTATACATTAAATAACATATAATAAAATTTAAGGAAACAACCGCGAAATCTTTAACAAACTTAACATTTAATAATCCAAAATCCTCCCAGAACCCGGTGTCACAACTGCATGAGCATCTACTGGCAAGGAAATAAAATACAATGTCCGTCTAGAATACAGAGGACTAGAAATAAATATTGTATACTGGAAGGGACTGTACTAGCTGCGACCGTCTCGAATAATGCAGCTCACCTAGTCCCAGAATCATCCGTGCTGCTACGCCTAGAAGGCCTCTAGAGTTACATTTACCTGTGCAAAAAAAATACAGAAAAGTATAGTATGAGTACATAAACAACGTGTAATCAATGAGTATCCCGCCTAATCTCAAAGAAGTAGAGATGGGATGGTCAACTTAGACACTTACTAATGGTCCAATAATGATTTATCCATAATATATTAAACCTTAAATTTTTATAAACATGATTATAATTCAATGAGTTGAAGAAAATAAACAATTCATTCTTTTTCATCATTTATACACATACTCTTAAGCTAGAAGAGGCAACAACAACTTCAACAAGTTTCAAGGCAAGCAATACAAACATGCGTAAATCATACCGAGGTCGACGACCCGTTGCAACAGAAATATAAACTGTATACTGCCGCAGGTCGAACGACGCGAACCGTATATGTATCTATTTAATCTGTCGAGGTGTTCGGTCTGGTCTAAAATTTAACACACACAGACAGTCAATCAAGTGTCCACACGGAGCAATTATCCAAAGAAAGTCAATCTTCTTTTAACCATTTAAGGAAAATGAAGTTTAATCCTTTTAGAAGTTTAGTTACGAATTCAATGTGATTTAATCAATTCCAGCTATTAATGGGTTCATAAATAATCCAAGTATAACATGCTTTTGGGTCCTAACTACCCGGATATTCTCATAATATTAGCTACACATGGACTCTCGTCACCTCGTGCGTACATAGCCGCCGCAAATGGGAGAACATAATCAATTATTTCACCTATGGGGACAATTCCCACTTACAAGGTTAGAAAGGAGACTCACCTCAGTCCAAAGATCCATAACCGACATTCCACGGCCTTTCGAAGAGTCGAATCGATGCACAACGCTCCAAAACTAGCCAATAATTATGTAAATCCATTAATATATGCTAATGTACTCATCATAATCCAATTTATAACAATTCCTAACCCCGATCGAAAAGTTGACGAAAACACCCTCGGACCCACGTGCCCGAGTCCGAAATTTTTCGAAGATAAAGTTTACCCATAGCCTCACAAACTCAAATATATAATTTTCTCTAAATTCCATATCCAAAACCGTGGTCAAATTCCAAGAATACTAATTTTCTAGGTTTTCCCTCAAATCCTAAGTTTTCTACAATTTTCCAAGTCTAAATCCATATATAAACTTCGTAGATACTCAAAACTAGTAGAAATCACTTACCTCATGCTTGGTGATGAAAATAGCACTCCAAAGCTGCTCCAAAATCGGCTCCCATGGAAGAAATAAATTGAAAATGAGCCAAACTTTGAATTTTAAAGAAACCTCTCTACCTCCAGCAATTTCTACTTCTGCGGTTCCGCTCATACGAAAAATTTCTGCTTCTGCGGTTCTGCGGTTATGATAGCAACCAGCACTTTCTCGACACGGAAATGAGCATAACTCCCTCATATGATGTCCATATTCGATGATTTTTTTTTTCTATGACTCTGAAATTACGATACAGATCTAATGGTTCAATAAAAACTTAATTTGGAGCTAATTTACTTAATATGGTGTCCCTTTATGTCCAAAGAAACGACGTTGAAATATCAAATAAGAGCGCGATTACACCCGAAACACACCCAAGGACCCCGGGAACCCGACCAATCACACCAACCAGTCCCAAAATACATTACAGACTTGCTTGAGGCCTCAAATCACATCAAACAATGCTGCAGTCATGAATCAACCTCTAATCCAAGCTTTACGAACTTTAGAACTTCCAACTTCTACTTTCGATGATTAAACCCATTAAATCACGTCCGATTGACCTCAAAATTTGCACACAAGTCATATTCAACATTACAGACCTACTCCAGCTTTCGGAATCGGAATCCGACCCTGATATCAAAAAGTCAAACTCTCAGTCAAACTTCTCTAAAACCTTTAAATTTCTATCTTTAGCCAAATGGCTCCAAAATGACCTACGAACCTCCGAATTCACTTTCGATCGCGCTCCCAACTCTAGAATAACTATACGGAGCTGCTCCCAGACTATGAATCCCAAATGGACATTGATATCAAAGAAATTAACTACCCAAACTTATGAAATTTCTTTCAAAATGGTACTTTCCACAATAGGTGCCGAAATGCTTCCGGGTTATCCAAAACCCGATCCTGGCACATGCCCAAGTCCGAAATCATCATACAAACCTACTAGAACCTTCAGATCCCGATTCCAAGGTCGTTTACTCAAAATTCCAATCCTAGTTAATTCTTTCAACTTTAAGCTTCCAAAATGAGAATTCTCTTTCCAAATCAACTTTGAACTGCCCGAAACTTAATTCCGACCACGCGTACAAGTCATATTACCTAAAATGAAGTTGTTCATGGCCTCGGACTATTGAACGATGCGCTAGAGCTCTAAACAACTGGTCGGTTTGTTACATTCTCTCCCACTTAAACATATGTTCGTCCTCGAACGTGCAGAGAACTACACTGAAGTAGTCTGAAATCATTGTTTAACTTCTCATGCACCTTACCGTGCTATTACAACTCAGTTGAGCACATCAGCTCGATCAATTCTAAAGATATTCCCTTTTATTCAAGCAAATAAGCCTTAGAGCCCAATTACAACATCCATAATTCTATACCCGACCTGTTTTCAACATAAGATCACCATATCAATCACTACACACTATACCAAAACATGGATGCATAACTTTGTTGAATTCACAACTAGTATCACTTTAGTCACCGGACCAAAATAACATTTTCTGATCAACTTAGTCAAAATTCCACAAATTTGATGCTCCCATTGCACCCTTGACATACACAAGCCTTACTCTAACTCTTACAATGCCGCCGCATTGGAAGAGATGTGCAGAAATTCATAATCGACTGCCGAGTCAACCAATCATTGAGTCTATACTTCTGACAAGAAATGTTACCTCATTCTGAACCAAATAATGATCTTTTCTCCTTAATATATTTCACGTAATCAGATTGCACTGATCCTACATCCAACAATCTCGTCTCATCCAGTACGAACTGCTCAGGCAATAAGCCACTCCGACATGACCAAAAGTCTCATAGGATGCAATAATATGCCAATAGGCTACCAATTAGAATGCGATACAAAAAGGAAAATGAGCTCTGAAAAGGAATTTCAATTACGATGCTCGCGAATCATACATGCGATGTGGGCGCACAACTAATATGAGCTTCCTTTAGAAAATAGGAAACATAACACAATAAACAAATATGGGGAACTGTACTGAACATCACACTGTTGCAGTGCGCAACCCGATCTGAGCAATCATAACTATGATGGCGTGCCCCCCGATCCAAATAACATCCCATGGCGGCGTGCCACCCGATCCACATACAGAATTCACATAAGGAGGTATACATTGAGCTAAATTGCCCATTACAACAAAATACCAAATATCGATCATAAACACACTGAGTGTATTATATCATTCCCTAGGGAGACATTTAATGCCATAATCCACAAACTCGAGTACAATTGAAGTGTGATATGTGATCTGAATCTGAAGAGCCAACTTGCTCATATAACCTCATCTCTATGCGGAACCTCAATGCATAAGAAATTTACCAAGCCATCTCACAACTCACATGGTGCAATACATCATTACATGAAATAGCCAACAAAGAAATAACACTCCGACTCCCTTCCATAATGAGTGTATTGCTGAGGTGACCACATCTGGCCTGATATAAAGCTCCTATTCTCATTTAAATCAATCCATTACTCTTAAGCCGATTTCAGATTGCACAAGCTAGGCTAATAGCCTTCCAAAGGTCCATAATAACTCCCCTTTTCTCATAACGCATAAGAACAACCCTCATAACTGGAGTGAACCTCCAGAGTCCATAACCCAATAAACAGAGTGCCCTCCAGGCATATATTTTCAAATTAATGATATTACCACAATTCTCCTAATTGGTTTAAATCATTTAATAAATCAAGTGACTACATGTCACACTTATACAATCTTCCTGTGGGACACGCTCCCACAACCTTTCGAAATATATAATGGATCCGTACATCCAAACCACCGGCCGCACAAATGCTGAAAAGCGATCGAGAACCCTTAACCAGGATGCAAAGCCTTTTTTTTTCACAAATCACCGATCTCAGGTGATACTAATGACAATACTAACTCGCTCTAAACATCGAAACGCCTTTCATCCTCATTCGATCTCGCAATATCGTTGTCAGCACCAGACTACAACTTTGATCCTCACTTCAAATTCCATACTACTCACTGCACTCAATACGCCAATAAAACCTTTTCACTGGACTCACTTCAGGAGAAACATAGCAACACACAGGTAAAATCTCATAATCGCAGAATATGCAAACATCTAAGTAGTGGTCTAAGTCACCGTAGTCCTTCCGGAATGTGCTTCCACAAAACCAGCCATAACAGAAGAATGCTTCTGAATAACATCAACTACAGTGACCTACAATCCTCACATGTATCGCAACAAATCACATGCATAACTTGATCATGCTGAAGGAACTGATCTCTACCACCAATATGCCAACTCAATTGTGGTTAACCAATATATCTTTCTTCGATTTATCCCGACTACCTTAGTAATAACAATAACTCCTTTCAAAATATAACACACTCCATCTGCACTCACCCCGAGTGACCTGGAACTGCGAGACCATGATGTCTCAAATCCCATGAACCATTTCATAACTTTCTTATGCGCATATTCGCACCCTCAACTGATATTCCCATTCTGCTAATCCTTTTACGAATCCAAAGTCCTTCCTCATCTTTCTCTCATGCGCTACACAGCCAGTCAATACACTATAGAACATTATGGGCCTCCACTCAAAAGCTGCTGGAAAAGCTTGATTCTTAACTGTACTTATAGGCTCTAATTCATTATGCACCATACTTTACTTCCTTTTTGAATCCATTAGGACCGTTGCTGAGAGCCACCTGCTCTGACTTAGTCCCAAATATAATCAGTTACATAAATCTTATAACATAGGAATACCCTCTCGATGAGGCACCCGGAGGAATCACTCCCCTCGAAACCCGCATTCATACAAGCATAAGTCCTGAATCCTTCAACAAGTCTGAACATCAGCCAATAAGGCCAACCATAGCATCCTTTAACAATTCTTTTGTTCAAATCACCACTTTTTTCCGTAGCTGAATATAACCCGTAAATGTACTAATAACTGGAAACCTCACAAATGGTCAATTGTGCAACCCAATCATAAGTGGTGGGGCTCTCACACTTAAATCAAAGCCACTATTATGCAACTCTAGAATTCACTAGAATTATTTATCTCTTAGAGGCATAACCTTGCGCAATAAACCGCTAAAAATTCTCGAAATCTTTCCGCAAAGACGCCCTTTGTATACTCTGAATCACCAACTACATTCGCACGGTTGATCTTTTCGCTGCATATTAGCCCATACATCAAATTAAACTCGTAGACTTCAATCGCCAGCCACTAAAATCCCAAATCATTCCAAACTCTCCTTAAGGTGTGTAATCATCCTACCACCGAGCCCATACATAACATCTGCCACTCTCCTACTTTTGGCAAACTCACTTCTGTAATTACTACTTGACCTTTGCTTCATACACCAGGCCTTCTAGGAATTTTAGCCACTGTCTGACACTTTCCACACATCATTCCTCATCCTTTGCTACTAAGTTGTTGCTTGATAAAATCTATCTTCGTAGCACTTGAATCAACAAATCGCTACTAACTTTAAATTTTGCCGAAAATCATCTCTCTCGAGTTGTCAATATTATAAATGGCAATTCAACCCTAAACCACCTTGCCCCGCGACATCTAATAATCATAGAAGAAAACCTACACCACGTCGCAAATGCCGAGTTTTGTTACCCTATCAACCCAAACTTGAACATTCTTAGCCCGATTGCCTTCCCCCTTTCGAGAATAAAATATCGAATCTCTATATCATGCACTGAGTAAACCTCCCTTCAAGTCATTCATTGCCTCTACACGTAGGCAAACATCTTACCATTATATCAATACCGTAGAATAATTGTTCATAAGCATCACGACAACTTGTGCCTAAGCTTGGAGCCCACAATAGCGCGACTGGGCAAAAACAACAGAATATCCTTCCACAAGGCGACGATAATAGTACAATCAACTATACTGGGAGAAACATCCTGCACCACATCCGTAGTACTATTATGATTCTTCAACTTTTGATTTATAACAAGCACTTTGTGTCGCATAAGATTGAGTAAGAAAGAAACTAAGGCATAAGCCTTACAGGAATCCACTCGCACGATAAGGAATAAAGAAGGAAAGTACTCCTAACATCCCTGTAGCTGCCCAAAGATAAGTACATACATCTTCGTACCGATCCGCGAGACTCTACTAGACTGGCTCATGACTCGTGACAGCTACGGGAACCTAGTGCTCTGATACCATGTTGTCACGACTCAAAATCCACTAAGGGTCGCGATGGCACCGGACACCGCTATCAGGCAATCCAACCAAATTACTTAATTAAATTTCCATTTATGTATTGTCAAAATTGTTTTTTATACATTAAATAACATATAATAAAATTTACGGAAACAACCGCAAAATCTTTAACAAACTTAATATTTAATAATCCAAAATCCTCCCAGAACCCGGTGTCACAGGTGCATGAGCATCTACTGACAAGGAAATAAAATACAACATCTATCTGGAATATAGTGGACAGGAAGTAAATACAGTATACTGGAAGGGCCTGTACTAGCTGCGGCCGTCTCGAATAATACAGCTCACCTTGTCCAAGAATTATCCGTGCTACTACGCCCAGAAGGCCGTTAGAGTTATATATACCTGCGCACAAAAAAATGCACAGAAATGTAGTATGAGTACATAAACAACGTGTACTCAATGAGTATCCCGCCAAATCTCGAATAAGTAGAGACAAGATGGTCAACTTTGACACTTACTAATGGTTCAATAATGATTTATCCATAATATATTAAACTGTGGATTTTTATAAACATGATTATAATTCAATGGGTTGAAGCAAATAAATAATTCATTCTTTTATAGAAAATCATTCTTTTTCATCATTTATACATATATTCTTAAGCCAAAAGAGGAAACAACAACTTCAATAAGATTCAAGGCAAGCAATACATGCATGCGCAAATCATGCCGAGGTTGACGGCCCGCTCCAACAGAAATGTAAACTGTGCACTGCTGAGTGTGGAACAACGCGAACCACAGATGTATCTATTTAATCTGCCGAGGCATTTGGCCTGCTCCAAAATTTAACGCACACAGACAGTTAATCAAGTGTCCATACAGAGCAACTATCCAAATAAAGTCAATCCTTTTTTAACCATTTAAGAAAAATTAAGTTTAATCCCTTTAGAAATTTATTTACTAATTCAATGTGACTTAAGCAATTCAAGCTATCATGGGTTCATAAATAATCCAAGTATAACATGCTTTTGGGTCCTAACTACCCGGACAATAGCATAATAATAGCTATGAACGGACCCTCGTCACCTCATTCGTACTTCTCCCCCGCAAATAGGAACACATAATCAATTATTTCACCTATGATGACAATTCCCTCTTGCAAGGTTAGAATGGAGACTAATCTCGCTCCGAAGATCCATAACCGGCATTCCACGCCCTTCCGAAGACTCGAATCGATGCACAACGCTCAAAAACTAGCCAATAATTAGGTAAATCCATTAATATATTCTAAGGTACTCATCATAATCCAATTTATAACAATTCCTAACCCCGATCGAAAAGTTGACGAAAATGCCCTCGGGCCCACATGCCTGGAATCCAAATTTTTTTGAAGATTAAGTTTACCCATAGCTTTACGCACTAAAATATATAATTTTCTCTAAATTCCATACCCAAAATCGTGGTCAAATTCATAGAATACTAATTTTCTAGGTTTTCCCTCAAACCTCAAGTTTTCTACAATTTTCCAAGTATAAATCCATATATAAACTTCGTAGATACTCAAAACCAGTAGAAATAACTTAACTCATGCTTGGTGATGAAAATGGCACTCCAAAGTTGCTCCAAAATCGGCTCCCATAGAAGAAATGAAGTGAAAATGAGCCAAACTTCGATTTTTAAAGAAACCTCTCTGCCTCTAGCAGTTTTTGCTTCTGCAGAAATTTTTCCACTTTTGCGGAAATATTTTGCTTCTACTAAAAATTTCCGCTTCTGCGGTTATGACAGAAACCAACACTTTCTCGACACGAAAATGAGCATAACTCCCTTATACGATGTCCAAATCCGAAGATTCTTTTTGCTATGGCTCCGAAATTACGATACAGATCAAATGGTTCAATAAAAACTTAATTAGGATCTCATTTGCCTAATATATTAACCTTTTATGTCCAACGAAATAGCGTTGAAACATCAAATAAGAGCGCGATTACAACCCGAAACACATCCGAGGCCTGCGGGACCCGGACCAATCACACCAACCAGTCCCAAAACACATTACGGACTTGCTCGAGGCCTCAAATTACATCAAACAACGTTGCAGTCATGAATCAACCTCTAATCCAAGCTTTATGAACTTTAGAACTTCTAACTTCTACTTTTGATGATTAAAACTTTCAAATCACGTCCGATTGACCCAAAATTTTGCACACAAGTCATATTCGACTTTACGGACCTACTCCAACTTTCGGAATCAGAATCTGACCCTAATATCAAAAAGTCAAACTCTCGGTCGAACTTCTCGAAAACCTTTAGATTTCTATCTTTAGCCAAATGGCTCCAAAATGGTCTACGGAATGAGAATTGTCTTTAAGCTTCCAATCTAGTCAATTCTTTCAACTTTAAGCTTCCGAAATGAGAATTCTCTTTTCAAATCAACTATGAACTTCCCGAAACTTAATTTCAACCACGCGTACAAGTCATATTACCTGAAATGAAGTTGTTCATTGCCTCAGACTGCTGAACGACATGCTAGAGCTCAAAAGGACCTGTCGGGTCGTTATACCCACTCTGAAGAGAACTTCTGCGAATCTAAAGCAGTTTTCCTTCACCTTACTGAAGATGAAATGTAGAATGCATAATGATATTGAAATGCCACAAGTCTCGATACCATCCAATGAAAAATCTCATATCCTTGCCATATACAAATTCGGAAAAATTCACAATTGCTACATAAAAATATTGAATCCATTAGAACTTCCTCAAGTGTAATCCACTCTGCTCAAATAACAGTTGCACCGCTCTAAACGGGCCGAACAACTTGTGGCCCATTAGCACGACAACACACACAGAAGTAACCCCACCTTAATGCGACCCAGCCAATTCCTACTCAATGCATACTACATCCTTCATGAATAACACTTGAATCATTCCATGATTCCTAAATAGCCATAATGTATAATAAATCATGCATCCAGAAATGTCCAACCTCCGCAAGTCATAATCGATCTACAAGTATGCCTCAGACAGAAACTAATACAACACGTAAACATGTAATAAACTCGTTGATAGAAGAATCCCCCACAAGGATGAAATCCGTGGAATAAAATATCAGATTACTTACAATAACTATATCCCATTACTACCATAATACCACAGTGAGATTCCACTAAATAATTCATCAGCTTATACAACACAAACCATCTAGTACTTCTAATCATCTGCAAATATCGCATTCATCCTTTGTGATGGATAAGGCAACTTCCACAAGTGGTCCAAACATAAATTGCAACACATATAATACATTGGTAAAGGAAAAATATTTGCAAATAAAACAAAGGGACCACACAACCTTAGGACACCCCGCAGAAATAACCCACCCGCTTTGCCCAAACCGACATTTCTCTTACTTTTCCTGAGTCTGAACTTATAACACGACAGGAAAATCTACTTCACTCCAAAACTAAACAAGATGGAGATCCTTCAACACACCCATAACTCGAGACCATTCACCAAATCAAGACATAAATCAAACACCCAATAGTCCTTGCTACAACTCAAGTAAACTTTTCCCATCTCATTCGATCAATCTTAACACATCTCACAGTCACATCATACTCACCACATAGTCATCCAATCTCAAATTCCACTAATAGGGACACCACCTGACATATAAGTCCCAAAAGCAGGTGCTCATACAATCGAAATCTTTGTGCTTAAGCTACAGTCAAAAGCGGGCCTCGATTCCTCCAGACTGGCCAATTATCAATACACAAAAATCATATCTCACACCTCATCCATGGAATCACAAGTCATTGATGCAAAACTAATACCCAACGCTCATTTGCGCATATGAAATTGTTGAAGGAATTGAAAGAGTTACGCTTCATGCTAAATCAATATCGCATGATAAGGAATGAAACATGGAGAGCATATCCTAAACATACCTTAACCTCTCGAACATAGGTATGGATGTCATCATACCGATCTGCAAGACTCTACTAGACACTTGTTCATGACTTGTAGAACCTATGAATATGGAGCTCTGATACCAACTTGTCACGATCCCAAATTCTCTAGTCGTGATGGCACCTAACCTAACTCGCTGGGTAATCCAAATAATATCTATCCAATTTCAATAATATTAACAAGACAATTAAACAAAAGTAATTTACTAAATATTATACATTTCCCAAAGACTGGCAGTACAAATCATGAGCTTCTAAGAATAGAGTTTACATACTTGATAAGAAGTAAATACATCTTCTGTTTGAAAAGTACATTAATAGAGTTCTATGAATGCAGTTACTTCTTCAATCCCAGCACCCTCGATCATAGAAACATCATCAGTCAACATCCGCACGCATGGTGCATAAGTATAGTATAAGTACAACCGATCCCATGTACTAAGTAAGTAACAAAATCAACCTTAGGTTGAAGGTAGTGGAATCTTCACTATTTCCATTGACATCATATTTGAAAATCTGCACTATTTCCAAATATTGAAACAAACATATCTCCTTCATTATAAAGTCAAATGGAGTGATTCAAAAGTCTAACATAACTGAAAGTTCACAAGCAATCCATTGGAGGCATAAAAAGCTAGTTTTGGGATGGTTTGGCATGCAAAATGAGGCAGAACATCTTGGCAAAAATACTTAATATTGAAGGTTTCCAAAACCCGCTTCTGCAGTATCGTATTTTCAATTAAATACTCCGCTTCTGTGAAAACACTTCTCCAGCCTAAACAGTATTTTTGATCATATTTCTGCATCTGCGACGTCGCAGATGCAGTCTCCTTACCGCTTTGCTGTCTAAGCTTACTCGACCAATTTTTCGGTTTTGCGGCCAACTCTCCACTTATGCAGCGCCGCACCTTCGGTCCTCGATCTGTAGGTGCAAAAATACATGAAGCAGTAGTTTCAGCTGCTGCAACAAAATTCCAACTTCTTTGTTAACCATCTGAAATCACCCCGAGGCTCCCCGTACCTCAACCAAAAGCACAAACATAACCCAATACCTTATACAAACTGGCTCCAATCATCAAAACACCTTAAACAACATCTAATCACCCAAAACACATTGGATTCAAGCCAAACTTTCTAAAATCTTCCAAATTCCGCTTTCGATAAAAAAACTAACCAAATCGCATCGGAATGAACTAAAAATTTGTGCACACATCCCAATGAATCAACGAATCTATTGCAACTCTCGAAATTCCATTTCGACCTCTATATCAAATATCTCCTATCAACCGAAAATTGCCAAAATATCAACTTCACAAATTCAAGCCTAAACCTACTCCAAACCTCCAAAACCCATTCCGATCACACTTCTAGTTCATAAATTACCTCCCAAAGCTAACCGAACAATCGAAACTCACATCCGAGCCCTCTAACACATAAGTCAACATTCGATTGACTTTTGCAACTTAAACTTCCTTACAAGAGACTAAGTGTCTCAAACCTTACCAAAATCATTCCAGACTCAATCCGACCACCCGATTCCATAAAACAAGGATAACAAAGCATAAAGAAGCAGAAATAGGGGAAACAGAGTGGTAACTCATGAGACGACTGGCCGGGTCGTCACATCCTCCCCAACTTAAACAAACATTCGTCCTCAAACGAGTTAAGAAAAATACATGAAGCCTCAAATAGGTGAGGATATCTGCTCTTGCTCGGTCTCCCAGGTAGCCTTATCCATGGGCTGACCTCTCCACTGTAATTTCACCAAAGCTATATCCTTTGACCTTAACTTCCAAACCTGGCGACCCAAAATAGCTATTGGCTCCACATCAAAGGTCAAATCATCCAACCAAACCATACTGAAATCCAGAACATGGGACAGATCTCCTATATACTTCTCGAGCATAGAAAGATGAAATACTAGTTGCACACTCGACAATTTGGGTGGTAAATCAAGCTCATACTCCACCTCCCTAATCCTACGAAGCACCTCAAAAGGCCCAATGAACCGCAGATTCAATTTCCTTTTCTTTACAAATCTCATAACACCCTTCGTGGGTAAACCCGTCAACAGAACATTCTAGCCGACCATGTAAGACAAATCTCGAACCTTCATATTAGCATAACTCGTTTGGTTCGCCTGCGCTATAAGAAGCCTCTCCTGAATCACCTTCACCTTCTCCAAAGAATGCTGCACTAAATCAGTCCCCAATAGCCTAGCCTCACCGGGCTCAAACCAACCAACTGAAGATCTACACCGCCTCTCATACAAAGCCTCATATGGAGCTATCTGAATACTTGAGTGGTAGCAGTTGTTATAAGCAAACTTTGCGAGTGGTAGAAACTCATCCTATGAGCCCCCAAAATCAATAAAACAAGCACGCAACATGTCCTCCAATATCTGAAAAGTGGGCTTAGACTGCCTATTCATCTGAGGATGAAAAGATGTGATTAACTCTACCTGAGTATCCAACTCTCTCTGCACGGCCCTCCAGAACTGCAAAGTAAATTAAATACCTCTATCTGAAATGATGGAAACCATAACACCATGCAAACGAATAATCTCTCGGATATAGATCCCTGCCAACCACTCTGAAGAATAGGTAGTACATACAGGAATGAAGTGCGTGGACTTGGTCAGCCAATCCACAATCACCTAAATAGCATCGAACTTTTTCCAAGTCCATGGAAGTCCAACAACAAAGTCCATAGTGATCCTTTCCCACTTCCACTCAGGTATAGCATTCTGCTGAAGCAAACTACCAGATCTATGATTCACATATTTCACCTACTAACAATTGAGACACCGAGCTACAAATCCCACAATATATTTCTTCATTCTTCTCCACCAATAGTGCTGACTTAAATCCTGATACATCTTTACGGCACCCGATGAATGGAATATCGCGAGCTGTGGGCCTTCTCCAGAATTAACTCCCGAACCTCATCCACAATGGGCACACAAATTCAACCCTGCATCCTCAACACCCAATCATTACCAATGGTCACATCTCTAGCATCATCATGCTGCACTTTGTCCCTAAGGACAAGCAAATGCATATCATCATACTGGCGCTCTCTGATGCGATCATATAAAGAAGATCAAGAAACCACACAAGCCAATACCCGACTGGGCTCCGAAATATCTAACCTCACCAACCAATTGGCCAAGGCCTGAACATCAACTGCAAGAGGTCTCTCCCCAATTGGAATATATGCCAAACTCCCTATATTCACTGCTATTTGGCTTAAAGCATCAGCTACCACATTGGCCTTTCCCGAATGGTACAATATAGTGATATCATAATACTTAAGCAACTCTAACCATCTCCACTGCTTCAAATTAAGATCCTTTTGCTTGAACAAATGTTGAAGACTACGATGATTAGTTAACACCTCACAAGATACACCATACAAGTAATGCCTCCAAATCTTTAATGTGTGAACTATGGTAGCTGATAAGTTAGGATCTTAACATGATTATACCCCTACTTGTCATTGCTTTAGTTACAAATTGCTACAAAATAGTCCCAAAAGGCTTGCAAGTTGCGCTTGATTGCAGGTCTGAGCGACAACATGACAAATGTCAAAGATCGGCTCAAAACCGAGTGAAACCTACCAAGTGTCAAAGACCAAGTGAAGTGAGGAACAGGAAGACCTAGCACGGACCACACTGGTATACTACGCAGCCGCGCAAGGAGATTCAGAGACTGGTTAATTCATGGGCAATCAGCGCGACTGTGCTCCATCTCTACGCGGTCCGCACCAATAAGGTTCAGAGACCCATAATTGCGAGACAAATTCCCACGTGGCGGCATTACATTCCCATGCGGTCCACGCAGATGAGATTTAGATACCTAGAGTTTTGGCCTAGTCTAGTCACGCGACCGCACTGTATTTCTGCGCAGTCCGCTCCAGTCTTCTACCACGACTTCGCTACATTTCTGCACAGTCTGCGGTCCCATCTCAGAGAGCAGATTTGAACAGTCCAAGAGCCAACGCGGCCGCACTGACCCCGCAGAGGTAGTTTTGTCCAATTTTTCTAGCCCATTATAAATAGGACATTTTTACCATTTTTAGGTCTATGTTCTGAACAAGAGCTCCAATCGTGAGATGTATTTTGTATCCTATTTTGGAAAGTTTCCTCTTCAACATCATTATTTCTAACTAGTAATCAATCATTATGTTATTTTCATCATCTATTTCTTCTGTTTCTTTTCTAATTATGTCTAGCTAAACTAATTAGCTAGGGTTATGGCTCAACCCTAGTGCGGGTAGTTAATGGATGTTGCATTCTAGGGTGAGATTGAGATTGGTTATTCGTTATATGGGTTAATTTTGTGTTTTAATCTAGAATTTGTGGTTGCAAACATTAATTCAAAGCTTAGTGGGTCTAACTCTTCTTGAGAAAGAGAGTCTATGACCCTAAACTTGACCAAATAAGGAATTGGGATGGACCCTTGAGAATGGTAGTCCCAACTAACGGGTTAAACCTCGAGAGAGTAATTACCCTACTTGAACCCTAGTTACTTGGTCAAATTGGCCTACCCAATTGGTCTCGAGAGAGTCAATTGGGAAAAATCGTTCTCTCTACCGAGAGGTGTGAGAATGAATACAATTGTGCAATGGTTATATTTTATGTCCCAAATATATCAATCTCCCCTTAGTAACCTCTGCCCGTTAGCTAACCACCTAGGTAGTGTCACGACCCTAGTACCTTTCTCCATATTAAATATAACTTAACAATATTCTCCTAGCATAATTTAGTTTTAATCATTAGTTTTACAATAGTAGTTTTAAATATATAAACCCTAAAAATGTTAGGAGTACAATTAGAAGTACAAACGCAATTCTAGGCTAAACAGACAATACAACTCCACTGCAAGCTCCCTGTGGAAATTCGATGTCGAACCACCATTTGGGTAAAAGCTGTTGCTTTCTGCTCTTCCTACCATTCTATAGTGTTGAGACGACTGTGATCACTTTTTGGCGCCATTGCCTGGGAGCTTACGATGTTGCTATCTGTGTAGTTAGTTTTGTGTTTTTTCTTCTCTCTCCTTCTTGTTTACTAATTTTGTTGTGTCGACCTATCTGGTATAAATGGATCTAAATGAAAATGACCCTCTTGGCAACGTGGTCACGAGGGAGGAGGTTAAGGATCTTGAACAAGAAGATGTATTACCTTAAGCTCCAAGGAGAGAACGAAATGCCAATGCAAATGAGAACATACCAGACCCTCCTCCACCTCCACCAAGAGTAGCTCCAAGAGTCCTTCCAAACCAGCGTTATGCAAGTGCCATAGTTCCTCTCCAAATCCGGGAGGGAAATTTTCAAATCACCAATGTTATGTTGACTTTGCTCGACCAAAGAGGGTATTTTATGGGCGCCTCCGACCAAAATGCATACAAGCACTTGAAGGGGTTCATAGATACTTGCTGGGGGAGTAAACAAACAAATGTGTCATAGGATGCATTGAGATTGAGGCTTTTCCCATTCTCTCTTCGGGGTAAAGCATTGGATTGGCTAGAAAAGCTTCCAAATCATTCCATCACGACGTGGGATGAATTGGCAAACAAATTTATTGCCAAGTTGTTTTCTCCAAGTCACATGGTGGTGCTCCGTGATGAAATTCTAGCTTTGAAACAAGATCCAACAGAACACTTGCACGAAATATGGGAGAGAATTAGAACTATGGTTAAATAGTGTCCAAATAATGATATGAATGATGTGATGATTCAACAAACATTCTATAGGGGCATCAACACAACCAACCAATGTATTGTGAACCAATTGGCGGGAGGAAATTTTATGAAGCTCCCTTACAATGAAGCTTGTGATGTGTTAGATGAAATGGACGATACTTTTTCGGTATGGAAAAGCCGGGCAAACGTTCCTCAAGGTGACCCTAATGTCATACATTTGAATAAGGAGTTGCATGATCATGGCCAAGCCATTGCCAAAATCACAACAATAATGAATCAATTGGCAAAGGTGCAATTGTAACAATTTCAAAACCCACGCCAAGTCAATGCCATGGAGTGAGTGAATATGATGAAAAGAAGTCAAAAAGGGAAACAACCTCAAGGAAACTGTGATAACTATGATGATGGTGGTGGTTATTCGAACGAGTGCTATGATGAGCAAAGTGAAGATTGTCAATATGTTAATAACTACCAAGGGAATAGAGGAAACCATGGAATTCAACAATGGCAATCCAAAGGAAATTGGGGCAATCAACAAGGAGGCAGAAATTGGAATAACAACAATCAACAACAAAGTGGTGGAAATTGGAACAGGAACAACCAAAACAACAATTGGGAGAATGAAGGTAACAATGGTGGAAATTGGAATAGAAACAACAACAATGGTCAAAGTGGGTGGAATAAGAATGGTGGCCAAGGTAATCGGGGGCAAGGCTTTCAAAGGCCTCCAATGTTTCAACAACCAAATAACCCGCCGCCCTTTCAATCATAAGGTGCTAGTTTGTCCGGAAGTGACATGGGTAGAATAGAGATGATGTTTGAGCAGATGATGAAGAAGAACCAAGATTTCGACGCCCAATTGGCTTTTCATAATACATCTATTCGGAACATCGAGGTGCAAATAGGACAAATTTTGCAATCATTAAATACTCGACCTAAGGGTGCTCTACCAAGTGACAGGGTAGTGAACCCGAAGGGGAGGAAATAACCATGTGATGGCCGTGACAACGAGAAGCGAAAGAGGCAGTGATGTGCATGTCTCAAATGAAAATCGGGTTGCGGATGATGAAGTTGAGTTGAATGATGATGATGTGCCTTTGAATGTTGAAAATGTGGTTGAACCAAGTGCGCTAAATGATGTGCGGATCGATATTGATGATGACGCCGGGGTGGAGACACAAGATGTCGTGAACCCATCTAGGGAACACATTATTGATATTTCCAAGCCACCGGTTCTCAAGGCCAAGGCACTCATGCCTAGGCCGCCTCCACCTTACCCTCAAAGGCTAGCAAAGCAAAAAAAAGACAACCAATTAAAGAAGTTCATTGAAATGATGAAGAGACTTACTATAAATGTGCCATTGGTTGAAGCCCTTGAACCAATGCAGGGGTACGAAAAATTTATGAAGGATTTGGTTACCAAGAAGAGGTCAATGGAGTGAAACAATCAAAATGATACATCAAGTGAGTTCTATTGTTCATTCTATGGCCCTAAAACTCGAGGATCCTGGAGCTTTCACTATCCCTTGCACTATTGGTAGTGCAGAGTTTGCTAAAGCATTGTGTGACTTAGGGGCTAGTATTAACTTGATGCCCTATTCGGTTTTCAATACCCTAGGGATTGGTCAACCTAGACCAACTTCCATGCGACTTCAAATTGCAGACCGATCAATAAAGTGTCCCTTGGGCATAATTGATGATGTCCTTGTTCGTGTTAATAAGTTCATATTGTCGGCGGATTTTGTGATATTTGACTGCGAGGTGGATTTTGAGGTGCCAATTATTCTTGGAAGACCTTTCCTAGCTACAGGGAAGGCATTGGTAGATTTTAAAGCTGGGGAGTTGACATTCCATGTGGGTGATGAGAAAGAGGTATTTCACGTATGCAAATCAATAAGAAAACCCAATAGCGCAGAGGTGTGTTCATTATTAGACATTGTCCCAGCCGTGGTAGTGGACGACACAAGTGCATTGATAAATGTTGAAGATCCTCTTGAGGCTGTGCTTCTTAACATGGATGTCAATGATGATGCCGGTAGAGTGGAGTGCGTGAATGCATTGCATGGCATGGGCTCATATTCATATGAGTCTAGGAAGCTATCTTTGGATCTTGACAGTTGCAAAACTCCACCAATTAAGCCATCCATTGAGGACCCACCGGTGTTGGAGTTGAAGCCAGTTCCTCCACACCTCAGTATGAGTTTTTGGGTTCAAATTCAATTTTACATGTTATTCTTTCCTCATGCCTAACTAATATGCAGGTTGAAGCCACTTTGGTGGTTCTTTAAAAGCACAAAAAGGCGATTGGATGGACATTAGCAGATATTCAGGGGAAAAGACCCGCATTTTACGTGCACAAGATCATTTTGGAGGAAGATGCAAGGCCATCTCTTGAACATCAAAGATGATTAAATGAGGCAATGCAAGAAATAGTAAATAAGGAGGTTATCAAGTGGTTAGACACATGTGTGGTTTACCCGATCTCAGATAGTTCATGGACCTCTCCAGTCCATTGGGTGCCAAAGAAGGGTGGAATGAAGGTCGTGACCAATGCCAATAATGAGTTGATTCCTACTCGGATGGTTATGTATTGGAGAGTTTGTATGGACTATAGAAAGCTTAACAAGGTAACAAGAAAAGATCATTTCCCACTACCATTTTGGACGAAATGCTCGATCGTCTTATAGGCCGGGCCTTTTATTCTTTTCTAGATGGCTACTCGGGGTATTATCAAATTCTCGTTGCCCTGGAGTATCAGGAAAAGTAAACCTTTACATATCCTTATGGCACGTTCGCTTTCTCAAGAATGCCATTTGGACTATGTAATGCCTCACCGACCTTCCAAAGGTGTATGATAGCAATTTTCACTGATATGGTGGAGGATATATTAGAGGTCTTCATGGACGATTTTAGTGTGTTATGGGATTCATTTGAGGAATTTTTAGTGAACTTGGATAGGGTGTTAGAAAGATGTGAAGAAACCAACCTTGTGCTCAACTAGGAGAAATATCAGTTTATGGTGCAAGATGGTATTGTATTGGGTCACAAAATCTCAAAACATGGAATTGAAGTTGATATGGAAAAAATTGAGGTTGTTTTAAGGCTCCCTCCCCCTACTTCAATCAAAGGGGTGAGGAGTTTTCTTGGTCATGCCGGATTCTACCAGAAATTCATTAAAGACTTCTCGAAAATTGTGAACCCGCTTTGCAAATTGTTGGAGAAGGATGTCAAGTTTATCTTTAGTGAGAGAGTTTAATTGCAATGTTGCTCATATAGTCAAAGATATGAAGATGACGAAGGTGAGATATAAAATGGTGATGTTTGATGGATAGTCCTCGAACGACTACTTGGGATTGAAGGAGGAGGATGAATTGGAGTATTTGGCTAAGTTCGCAATGGGCGAGGAAGTGCGACCGTGGTTGGTAACTACTTGGCGATTCCAGGCACTGTTCCTAAATGGTTGAAAGCCGGAGAGAAGATTTCCAGGAACACCTTTAACTTCGAGGCTCGGGAATGGTTGACCTTTTTTTGCAGCCGGATTGACCCTTCTACCCATGATATAGTTCCTGTTGCCCAGGCTGTTCTTGTGGCATCTATCATGGCCGGGCTTCCTATCAATGTGGGTAAGGTGACCTCGAGGGTTATTTCTGTTGTAGGACAGGATATGAACACAAACTACCCTTTTCCCAACACCCTGTCTATGTACTTTAGGGATTTGGAGGTTAAGAAGAAGTAGTTTGATGTCAAGACCAAGTCGGTGGCTCCCTACTCATGGTATAGCATGTTGGGTTCAGACAACCCAAAGTCTAAGAAGTACCATCCACCTACCTCTACGCCGCATGGCCAGTTTGAGGAGCTAGTTATGGTAGAGCCTTCTACCGGGCCATCCACCATTCCTGCTACACTACCGGTAAGACCTTGCCTCGAGGCCTTCTTCTATTTCTGGTCCTTCTACTGCAGCTGACTGGGCAATCCCTTCATCAAAGACTCATCGGTTCACTGCCCACTAGCTCAGTCAGTCATTAGACCATTTGAACAATTGGATGTCAGCTGTGACATCCAAGTTGCCCACATTGGCCACTTCAGTTAAGGCCAGTCAGCACCAACCATTGATCAGATTCCTCAATCTATTGAGGATACCTTGAAGAAGCTCCTGGCCAACAATGAGAAGATTTTAAAGACTCAGGCCACCTTGACTAAGGTGGTAGATTCACATGGCAAAGCTTTCAAGGAGCATGCCAAGAAGCACAGAAAGTCAAGGGCGTCTAGGGAGTCGGTGAAGAAGCTTAGAGAGGACGTGTACAAGCTATTGGAAGATCTTATGCCTTTAGACTTTCTATTTGTGGATCCAGCCTTAGACCCGACGGCATCTCATTCACAGTAGGAGGAGGAACCCAAGCCTCCAAGGAAGAAGAGGATGCTTCCTAGCACTGAGGGTGTAGTGATCGAGATAGCATATGTTCAGGAGGGTCCCTCCAGTGTTGCTTCAGATATTCAGCCGATCCATGACCCAACCCTTATCCCAGCAGCAAGCTGGGAACCAGTCTTAGGTTCCTACCCATATAGAGGACCAGGGGACCACTAAGGAGCCCATGCAAATGGATCAGGCTTTGGGAGCCTTTCTATATCATTTGATCTTACTTTTTGCTTATTTGTGTAGTTGGCATTGGGGACAATGCCAGCACTTATTCGTGGGGGTGTGCCCTACTATTTTTGGATTGTCTGGATTATTGTATATATTAGATTCTTACTTTATGTCTTTCTCTACTTCTAGTTGGTCTGTATATAAATTCAAATTTTAGCTACTTTTCTCGTACCTTTTAGTCTCTTTTAGTCTGTATATAAAGGTACTTTTGGTATATATTCATCCCTCATTGTATATTCTACTCCCCTATTGTACATATTCATTCAATTTTTCTATTTTTGCAAAATTTTTCGTTTTTAGCTTAGTAAATAGGCTCGTAGCCTTTCATTTTGTTTTTGGTGTTTTCAATAAACCCTTGGTTTTCTTAATGCCACAGTTCTTTCCAAGGGTAGAGAATAGTGTGAACCGGGTGGCTCTTCCTGATAATAGATGGAGTGACTACCTTCTTAAGGGTTTGAGTCTATTTCTGTGATTTTTCCTTTATTTTTGATATTTCGTAGTTAAGAGTACCTCAGGCAAAGCTTCACTTAGGCCTAACACATTTGCCGTTGATCCCATGGTCAAAGACATAATGTTGTGTTTAGGGTAGGGTGAAAGTCGTGGCCTTGAGACTCTTATGTTGACCAAACAATCATTATGCGATCTTGTTGGACCATTGTGCGCTTGAAT
This sequence comes from Nicotiana glauca, assembly GCA_026770625.1. Classification (NCBI taxonomy): domain Eukaryota; kingdom Viridiplantae; phylum Streptophyta; class Magnoliopsida; order Solanales; family Solanaceae; genus Nicotiana; species Nicotiana glauca. Next base: position 25,312 of record MU728261.1, on the reverse strand, counting down.
TGTAACTAAGGTCATTGTGGGCTTTCGACTCGATATCTTTAGCAATCCCCTAACATGTGTGGTGAGGAATAGAATTTTGAGTCCAAGTCCCAAGACAATGGTCTAGAACTTGCCCCGAGTGTTTGTTGAGGCGAAATCATAGGTGAAGTTTGACTTGAGAGGTGACTATATGCTCTCCTTGATCCAATTGTAAAATGAACAATTCCATGGCCTACCAACAAAATGATCCCTAGTTAACCTTTTTGAACCTCAAACCTTCTTCTTTTATGAATCAATGTTACAAGCCTATACCCGTTTCTGCTCTGGCTTGGCACCCGCACTTCCCTAGAGAAATGGCAAAGTCAAAGTTTGGGGGGAGAAACAAGAAGGGAAAAAAATGAAAAAAGGTACTAAATCCAAAAAAAGAGAAAGGCAAGGCAATGAAAAAGAGAAAAAAGAAAAAGATAAAAAGAAAGACCGAGGTGAAAAAGAATAAAAAGGGGTCAAGAAAAACAAAGTGAAAAAGGTGTTGAAACAAAAGTAGAAAAATGAGAAATGATTTTAATTGCCTAAGAAAGAGTGACAATATGTCCCTTTAACCCCTTGAAAAGAAGTGAATTACTCAAATGAGTCAAGAAAGTTTGCCAAAATGAATCAAAGAAAGTTCTTAAGGGAAGTTTGAATCTATTTGAACAAAAACATGTCCTACCCTTGCCCAAAAGCCTTCACAATTGACTCCCCAAAAGCCCTATAGAATCTTGAGTCGAAGGAAACCTACATTAGTGGATACTTAGATAAGGGGCAAGCATATGGTACCTAGAGCCGGACTTGTGACTTTTTTTGTGAGAGAAATGAGCGAAAGTCCATCAACTTTGGTTTGTGTGTCAATACTCTAAAAGGTGAGGTTCACTTAGGGAGAGTTGAGGATGTGTGAGTTTGAGTTCCATAACGACCAAGGTATTTGAGAAAAGATCTTTGATGAAATGTGTCACCCCTTGATGCTCTTGTGTCACACTTGATCCATAGTTTTCAAAATCTTAAAATATGTTAATGATGCATTCGTATTGAGGGCAATTGTTTGTCTCAATTGATGCTTGTTGAGGTTACTTTAGGATGGCTGGAAACTCATGGATTGCCTTTTTAAGGGTGGGTCTTATTTTGTGTGCTTGAGGACAAGAAAAGGTTTAAGTTTGGGGGAGTAGATAAGTTAGGAACTTAACATAATTATACCCCTACTTGCCATTATTTTGGTTACAAATTTCCACAAAATAGTCCTATAATGCTTACAAGCTGCGCTTGATTGCAATTTTGAGCGATAAGATGACAAATGTCAAATATCGGCTCAAAACAAAGTGAAACCTACCAAGTGTCAAAGACCAAGTGAAGTGAGGAATAGGAAGACCTAGCGTGATATGCCACATGGTCACTCTAAGAGATTCAGAGATTGGTTAATTCAAGGGCAATTAGTGCGACCTCCCTCCATTTCTACGCGGTCCGCGTCAATAAGGTTCAGAGACCCACAATTGCGAGACAAAGTCCCACGCGGCCGCGCTACATTTCTACGCGGTCCGTGTGGATGAGATTCAGAGAGCTAGAGTTTTGACCAAGTCTAGCCACGCGGTCGTACTGCATTTCTTCATGGTCCGCACCAGTCTTTCGCCGCGGCCGTGCTGCATTTCTGCACTGTCCGCGGTCCCAACTTTAGAGAGCATATTTCAAGAAGTCCAAGAGACAACACGGCCGTACTACCTTTTTGTGCGGTCCGCGCAGACCTCATAAAGGTATTTTTGTTCAATTTTTCTAGCCCGGTATAAATAGGACATTTTATAATTTATAGGTCAAGTTTTATATTCTGAACAAGAGCTGCACTCGTGAGACGTATTTCGTAGCCTATTTTAGAAATTTTCCTCTTCAATACCATAATTTCTAATTAGTGATCAACCATTATGTTATTTTCATCATCTATTTCTTTTGTTTCTTCTCTAATTATGTCTAGATAAACACATTAGCTAGGGTTGTGGCTCAACCCTAGTGTGGGTAATTAGTGGGTGTTGCATTCTAGGGTGAGATTGAGATTGGGTGTTTGTTATTTCGGTTAATTTTATGTTTCAATCTAGAATTTGTGGTTGCAAACATGAATTCAAAGCTTAGTTGGTCTAACTCTTCTTGATAAACAAAGTCTATGACCCTAAAGTTGACCCAACAAGGAATTGGGATAGACCCATGAGAATGGTAGTGCCAATTAACGGGTTAAACCTTGAGAGAGTGATTACCCTACTTGAACCATAGTTGCTTGGTCAAATTGGCCTACCCAATTGGTCTCTGGAGAGTCAATTAGGCAAAATTCTTCTCTCTACCGAGAGGTGTGAGAATGAATGCAATTATGCAAAGGTTATAGCATAAGCCCCAAATATATCAATCTTCCCTTAGTAACTTCTTCCCGCTAGCTAGCCACCTAGGTAGTGTCACGATCCTAGTGCCTTTTTCCATATTAAATACAACTTAGCAATATTCTCCTAGCGTAATTTAGTTTTAATCGTTAGTTTTACAATAGTACTTTTAAATAAAAAACCCCAAAAATGTTATGAGTGCAATTAGAAGTACAAACGCAATTCTAGGCTAAACAGACAATACAACTCCACTCCAAGCTCCCTGTGGAAATTCGATCCCAAACCACCATTCGGGTAAAAGCTGTTGCTACCCGCTCATTCTACCACTGTGTAGTGTTAAGACAACGGTGATAAGTAACCAACTCCAAATCATGAACGGGGTAGTTCTTCTCATGGGGCTTCAACTGACGAGACGCATAAGCAATAACTCTACCCTGCTACATCAACGCACAACCAATCCCAACTCTCGAAGCATCATAATCACCGTATATAAACTTGAAGCTGATGGAAAAACTAACACTTGAGCTATGGTCAAAGTTGTCTTGAGCTTCTGAAATATCTCCTAAAACTTGTCCGACCATACAAATGAAGCACCCTTCTGAGTTCACTTGGTCAAGGGCGATGCGATAGATGAGAATCCCTGAACAAACCGGCGATTATAGCCTGCCAAACCAAGAAAGCTACGAATCTCTGTGGCCGAGGATGATCTGTGCCAACTCTGAACTGCCTCTATCTTCTTTGGCTAAACCTGAATACCCTCGCTGGACACCACATGCCCTAAGAAAGCCACTGAACTGAACCAAAACTCACAATTGGAGAATTTTGCATACTTCAATCTCTGCAACATAACTCTAAAATGTTCCGCATGGACTTCCTAACTACACGAATACACCAGAATATCATCAATGAAGACTATGACGAATGAATCGAGATAAGGGCAGAATACACTGTTCATCAAATGCATGAACGCTGCTGAGGCATTGGTCTGCCAAAAAGACATAACCAAGAACTCATAATGACCATATAGGGTCCTGAAAGCCATCTTAAGGATATTTGAATCCCTGGTCTTCAATTGGTGATAACCCGAACGTAGATCAATCTTGGAGAACACACTCACTCCCTAAAGGTGATCGAATAAATCATCAATGCAAGGCAAATGATACTTGTTCTTAATTTTACCTTGTTCAACTACCTATAATCAATGCATATCCTCATGCTATGATGCGTTTTCTTTATAAAGAGAACCGGCACACCCCAAGGTGACAGACTATACCGAAAGAACCCCTTATCTAGGGGCTCCTGAAGCTTCTCCTTCAATTCATTCAACTCTGTTGGTGGCATAAGATATGGAGGAATAGAAATAGGCTAAGTTCCCGGCACCGGGTTAATACCAAAATCAATATCCCTGTCCGATGGCATGCCCGACAGGTCGGCTGGAAATCCCTCGGGAAAATCCCTTACAACTTGAACAAAATCAATACTCGGAGTCTAAGCTCCGACATTCCTCACAAAAGCTAGATATAAAATACAACCCTTCCCTACCATACATGGGGCCTTCAAGAAAGAGATCAATCCACTAGGAACATAATCAGTCACACCCCTCCACTTGATCCGTGGCACATCCGGCATAGCTAATGTGACTATCTTAAAATGACAGTCTAGAATAGCACGACACGGAGATAACCAATCTATCCCCAAAATGACAACAAAATCAACCATGCACAATAGTAATAAATCAACTAGGGTCTCCAGACCCCTAACAATCACCACACATGACTGGTACACATGGTCTACAATAATAGTATCTCCCACTGGGGTAGATATATGAACATGAAAAGCAAGAAACTCAAAGGGCATACCCAAATAATGAGCAAAGTACGATGACACATAAAGCAAGGAGGATCTAGGATCAAATAATATAGAGGCATCTCTGTGGCAGACTGAAACAATACCTGTAATGACAACATCTAAAGCAATATCATAGGGTCTACCTAAGAGTGAATGGAAATGGGCCTGACAGCCCCCCGATAGACCTCGCCCTCTGGGGAGACCCCGACTGACTGACCTCCACCCCTTGCTGGCTCAGCGGGTGGTGATGAAGAAACTAGTGTTGAAGCCGATAACTGACCTCTCTGATAGGATGAACTTGGAACACGATGAGGACACTACCTACACATATGGCCTATGTCGCCACATTCATAACCACTCCCAAGTGCTGGAGAAGGGAACAAAAAGGAACCCCTCGCACCAAAGTGACTAACAGATGCACGTAACATGGAAGAGCCCTGCACTGATGGAGCACGGGTCGAACTCTGATCTAGAAGGGCACTAAGTGATGACTGCCCCTATTGAGATCCATGATAACCATGACCCGAAGACGCCCCATGGTAACCTGGGCGAGCTGGCTGAGCAGACGTAAATGGACGACATTTGTCGTGCTGAAACTGACCCCTCGAAGGGGCACCACTATAGCTGCCAGATCCTTGAGGCCTCTTGGCCTCCCTCTCCTCTCGCTCCTGACAACAAATCGAATCAATATCACAGGCGATATCAACAACCTCCTTAAACATAGCACCAGACACCATCTCCATGTTCATAAGAATACAGGGCTGATAAGTAAGACCATCGACAAACCTTCTAATCCTCTCTCCATCTGTTGGAACAAAATAGATGGCATGATGAGCCAACTTAGAAAACCTCAAATCATACTACGAAAAGGTCATCTCCCCTTGTCACAACCACTCAAACTACCTACGCAACTCCTCTATGCTAGACTACATCACATACTTCTCCAGGAACAGAACGGAGAACTGTTGCTAGGAAAGGGGTGCTGTAGCAACAGGCCTATGCATCTCAAAATCCTCCCACCAAGTGAAAGCACTCTTATAAACTGCTAGGTAGTTAAAGCAACCCTTCTGGTGTCTAGAATACTTGTAGTCCGAAGCGTCCTCTAACACTTATCTAAAAAGTCCAAGACATCTATGCCCTTTATGCCACTGAAGGTTGGAGGATGCAATCTACCAAATCTCTCCAACCTATGCTGTTAATCCTCTACTATGACATGAATCACATAATCCTGAACAATTGCAATAGACCGGGCTGGACACGCTCCCAACATCGGAAGTCCCTACACAACCTGCTCAAGTGTGCGAGCGGTAGGAGTTTGATTGCCTGCCCCGGCCTGCGAAGTAGCTGCGACTGTAGTGGCTGAATCTACTTGAGCTAGGCCAGTGCAAACTAATAAGATCTGAGCCAAGGCCTCCTGAAGACCGAAATCACTATAGGCACAGTTGGTGCCTGAGTTGGTGCTATTGGAGCGTCCATAGCTGGGACCTGGTTTTGAATTGGGGCAACTGGTGGATCTGCATGTGCTACCCTCACTGCTCTACCACTACTATGAACACCGTCGCATTCTCGGCCTCTAGAGGCCACAACTAGTGGCACTAGGGGTCGTCCACCCTGTCTGATAGTGCGTGTCCTCACCTTTTATGAGAGAATGGAATAACAAAAGTTTAGTACTCGGATTAATAAATTCACACGACAAAAATTTCAAGAATATGAAGTTTTTCCTAAAGGTGCTCCAATCTCTCGAGGATAAATATAGACGTCTCCATACAAATTCGCAAGACTCTACTAAACCTACTCATGACTCGTGAGAGCTATGTAAGCTACGCTATCATACCAATTTGTCACGACCCTAACCCCAAACCTGGTCGCCATGTAGCCTCTCGTGAAGATAAGGCCAGCCAACTAAACCCAATTCACTTGTTAAAGCAGTTAAACAACATAAAAACAGTTTCAGACATGATTTAGAGATAATAAGTAGTGGAAATACAACGCGACACAACCTAACTAGGGTGACACAAGTTATGAGTATCTATAAGTCATAATACAATTATGCTAAAATCTTTACCTTGTATAAATAAAGGAGTAGAGACACGGGGGGCTGCAGATGTCAACAGCTACCTCGAAATCACCGAGCGTCGCCTGTAGCTGGAGGAATCAACACTCAGGAGCGAAACCAGCAATGCCTGAATCTGAACACAGGGTGCAGGGAGTAAAGTGGTACTACAACTCAGTGAGTAACAAATATAAATAATGATTGAAAGTAAGAAAACATGTAAGGCACACGACCTTCTATAATGTAGCGGTAAAATCATTTAAAAACAGTAAGCCAGTAAAAGTCAAGTAAAATCCTCTTTCAACCAGTACACAAGTAATTGACATGTAGTAAAGGTAAAGTAACAAATAGAAATTCGCCCCTCAGGCACAGTATCAACAAATCCACCCCTTGGGCAACATCTAGGAACAATAGCAGCCAATTGGGCTATATCTTACATCACAATAGTTACCCGTGCTCACTAGGGTTTTGTAGACTCCTAGTGGGGCCCCTTATAGCACAAGCACAATAACAAGCCGTCTCCTGGCATCAAATCTAGGCCCTCAGCCTCATATAAATCAAGCCACCCCATGGTGTACATATCTCAGGCCCTCTGTCTCCAATCAGTATCAGTGTTTCCTCACGACGTAGGCCCTCGGCTTCACTTAGTCAAAAATCATCACAAGCCTCTTGGGTAATATTAAAATAGTGTTTCTCAACCCAAACATCATTTAAGTCTTAAAATTGAGTAAACATGGCTCAGTAGTAAAACAATGGAGATTAACATGACTGAGTTCAAGAAATAAGACAAAACAAAGAGGAAATAGTAATGAAAATCCCGAAAGGGTTCAAATAGTTGGCACGAAGCCCAAATAATGATTATAGCAAATTGTTTCCAGTCAAATACATAGTGAAATCAACAAGTGAGATGGACCAAGTCACAATCTCCAATAGTGCACAAATCCATGTCCGTCATGAAGCAGTTTTTTTGACTAAGTGAAACCGGGGTTTCAAACCCTCAGAACACCATTTACAATCATTACTCTCCTTGAACCGGCTAAATATCTAGATTACAATGCCTTTTCCCCTAGAATAGGCCTCCATACATGTCGAATCAATCCAAAATCAGAATGAGGATGTCGAAATATGCTAAGGGAACGAAGCCCAAGCAAAAACAATCAATAAAGGGCACAAATCCCAAAATTACCAAAACCTGACCCTCGGGCCCACAACTCGGAATTCAATAATATTTGTGTCAACTGAATCCTTATCCTCCCAAGAGTGTATACATATCAAGAACACTAAAATCGAAGTCCAAATGACCCATTAAATCCTTATTTAAAGGCCTCTTAAACTCAAGCCCTAATCCCCTATTTTTAGCCCTTTAATTACTCTAATTTCAGCCTTAATACATGAAATACTACCATAGAAATGTGTTTTTAATCCAAACCTTAACAAAATCTCCTTGATTTCTATCTTTCAAAGCGCCCAAAGCTCTCCAATCCATGTTGAAAACTGGTGAAAACCTTCAAAAATTGTGAAGGAGGACTTATATACATTCTACCCAGGAACACCCACATCTACCGTGCCAAACCCACTTTTGAGGTACCGCATCTGTGTTTAAATCCTCCGCTTCTGTGGAAATCACTTATCTAGCCTAAATCGCATTTGCGATCATATTTTTGCTTCTGCGACATCGCAGATGCAGTCTCTTTACCGCTCCTACGGGCTCAGCTCACCTAACCAATTTTTTACTTATGCAGCCAACTCTCCACTTATGCGGCACCGCACGTGCGGTCTCCTATCTGCAGGTGTGAAAATACCATAAGCAGCAATTTCAGCTGCTGCACCAAAATTCCAACTTCTCTGTTAACCATCTGAAATCACTTCGAAGCCCCCGATACCTCAACCAAAAGCACAAATATAACCCAATAGCTTATTCAACGTGGCTCCCGTCATCAAAACATGTCAAATACCATCAAATCACCCAAAACACATTAGATTCAAGCCAAACTTTCTAAAATCTTCCAAATTTCATTTTCGATCAAAAACCAAACCAAATCACATCGGAAAGACCTGAAATTTTTTTGCGCACAACCTAGTTGACCCATCGAAGCTACTATAACTCTCAAAATTCTATTCTGATCCCTATATCAAATCTTGCCTATCAACCGGATATTGCCAAAATATCAACTTCGTCAATTCAAGACTAAAACTACTCCAAACCTCCAAAACCCATTCCAATCATACTCCTATGTTTTAAATTACCTCCCGAAGCTAACCAAACCATTAGAGCTCGCATCCGTGCCCTCTAACACATAAGTCAACATCTGGTTGACTTTTCCAACTTAAACTTCCATACAAGAGACTAAGTGTCTCAAACCTTACCAAAATCATTATGGACTCGATCTACCACCAATACCATAAAACATGGATAAAGAAGCATATATGGGGGAAACAAAGCGGCAATTCATGACACGACTGGCCGGTTTGTCACACTTTTTGAGAATTAACGTCACGATCCCCTTTTAACTACTTTCCCCATGTTTGTTTCTTCTATTTTAAGTTGCTGGGAAGATTTGTTTTCAGTTTTGAAGTGATTTGGGACACTTTGTCCCTAAATAAGAGCTTAAGCTTTATAATTTAGACCATAGTTGGAACGGTAAGAAGACGACCTCAAATGGAATTCTATCGATTCTGTTGGCATCATTGATTTTTGGGGCGTGTTTGTGTTGTGTTTTGAAGGTCTATAGCTTATTTAGGTTTGAAATGCCGAAAGTTGATTTTTTGAAGTTTCTGGATCGATAGTGAGATTTGATATCAAGATCCAAATTAGATTCCTAAATTTGCACTAGCTCTGTAGTGTTGAATGTGACTTATGTGCAAAATTCGGGGTCAATCGTACGTGGTTTGGTTGGTTTAAGTGTCGGTTGTGTGATGACCCAAATGGTCTTCACTTGATTTTGGAGTTAATTGTTTCGAGGCCTTAAACGACTCCTTTATCCTACCTCAATTTGCGTGTGCAGTCCGAGCGTATATATGGAATGGTTTTATATGAAAATTTGATAAAAATGCAAATTTCGCCTATAACATTGAATTTAAGGTGACTTCGATCAACATTTTAGGTAAACGGACCCGGACCCTTATTTTGATGGTCCTGAAGGATCCGTAGAAAAACATGGGACTTGGGCATATGCCTAGAATCAAATTTCGAGGTCCCAAGACCAAGAAATAAATTTTTGAAACAATTTGTTTAACTAAAATTGTAAGAGTCTTTGGGAATTTAGGTGTATTTGAAATTGATAGTATCAGGCCCTTATTTTGGTTCTGTATTCCGGTACAGGTCTTATACGGTATTTAGGTCGAGGCTGCAAAATTTGGTAAGAAACGAACTTGATATGATGTGAATCGGACCCTAGGTTGTTAGAATTTGAACTTAAAGAGTTCATGAGATTCTTCTTTGATTTTGATGCTAAATTCATTGTTAAAGGTGTTAATTTGGCGATTTGACTGCACGAATAATTCCAAATGATGTTTTTGAGTTAATATGCATGTTTGATTAGGAGCCTCGAGGGCTCGGGTAAGTTGCGGATATGTTTCGGAAAGGTTTTTACACTTAGGAAAATTTTCAAAAATGTTGCTTCTGATGCACAAACATTCTGTGGTTTGTGATCGCGAAGCCTTTCACGCGATCACATGAATGTGAAGAGAGGGATGTTAACGCGGAGCACTGAGGCGCTACATTATGCGAACGCCACTCGTTTCCCGCGAACGCGTAGTATAAAATAGAGGGGGCTGGGAGTCAACATTTTCTTCTACGCGAACATGCACGTTGGTCTGTCAATGCGAGGGTCAGGGGGTATACCCTTCTCTAACGAGTGGAGAATATCTCGATCGCGTAAGCCTTTACGAGGATGCTCTTCACGACCGCGACAGTGTTCATGCGATCACGATGAACACTGTCGCCCAGCTCTTTTATACATTAGCAGAAACATGATGAAGTCAATTTTTTTACATCTCTTTCCCTAAAATAAAAACCTAGAAATTTTTGAAGAGAAAAATCAATACAAAATCATAGGTATGTGTTCCTAAACCCATATCCTTCATTTTCCATCAACAACCATTAGAATTCTAGGCCTAAATATTGTTCTTCCATGGTAGAATTTTGGATTATGGGTAGAGTTAGGGCTACTTTTATAATTGGAATTTAGACCTCATTTTTGAGTCGGATTTCAAAACTAATTGCATATTTTGGCTCATGGGTGAATGGGTGATCGGGTTTTGGTCGAAACCTCAGGTTTTGACCAAGCAGGCCCATGGTCAATTTTTGACTTTTGGTTGAAAATGATATAAAAACTATAATTAAGCGTTGGGTATGAATTATTTAGCATTTATTGGTGTTGTTAAATTAATTTGACTAGGTACAAGTAATTTTGAGGTGAATTCTAAAGGAAAAGCGATGCTTGAGGCTTGGGTTGGCCGTAAAAGATCGAGGTAAGTATTCAGTCTAACCTTAGCTTGAGGGAATATGTACTATGCCTTATTTTCTATGTGCTAGTGTAGTATACGACATATAGGCGTGGTTATAAATATCTATGCGTCGGTGTCAAGCATGCCCGTGAGTCTTAAATTGTAATTGTTGTATTATTTAATGAGTATGAAAATTGCCTAAATTGTTGATTCTCCGTATTGACAAAGACCTTTGATTAACTTGTGATATTTGTTTATTGTTGAGCATGGGCTCCAGTTGAGGTTTTGATTGTGAAGTTATGTGTTTTTACAAGTTTAGTTATACATGATTCCCTTGTCGGGACCTACTTAATTCTTATTGTTGATTCTCATGTCGGGATGTGTTTATTCTTGTTGTTGATTCCCTTGCCTGGATATTATTGTTGCTATTGTTTGAGTGAGGAAAGAGTGATAAAGCACGAAGGATGATGCCGTACACATTCTTATTTATGCATTTGGTAAAGAAATAGTGGTAAAACATGAAGGGTGATACCGTGTACATTTTTATTGATATTGATGCATATGGTGAGGAAGAGAGATAAGAACAAAGGGCGATGACGTGCACATATATAATAATTATATGGTTAGGAGGATAGATAAATCATGAAGGGTGATGTGGTGCCCATTTTCACTATTTGATTGCATTGGTGAGGATTGAGAGTAAAAGCACGAAGGGTGATGACGTTTGTGCGTTGGTTCAAGTACCTTGATTGTCTTATTCCACTAATATTGTGATTCTTTATATTGGTATTCTTCCCCATAGCATGTTACCATTTCCCCGTTATTTCTGAATTATTTTTATTATTGTTATTCTATTAGATACTATTTAGCTACAGGTTATTAGTTGTTGTGTCCTACCCTCATCACTACTTCGCCGAGGCGAGGCGAGGCTCGACACTTAATAGCACATGGGGTCGGTTGTGCTGATACTACACTCTGCGCTCTTTTATGCACATCTTGGAATTAGAGCATACATGCCTTAGCTAGAGGTTGATCCCTTCAGTCCATCAGCAGACCCAAGGTAGTCCTGCAGGCATCCACAGGCCTTGGAGTCCCCTCCTTATCTAGTTTTCATCTGTTCTTTACTATTTTTGACACAGATATGTACTTTCTTGTTCATGCTTTATTTGTAGTTTTCTTAGATAGTCCGTGAGATTGTGACATCATGTCTGGTTAGTTTATGTTATGGATTCATTTTGATATTAGCTAAATTGTTAAATTTTCATTCTTATGCTCTATTAATTTTCGTTGTTTATAAATGTTCATTTATAATTGTTAAGGGATTAAAAATGAAAACGGTAAAGTAATTTGCTTGCCTATCTTTCACTAGTAGGCGCCATCAAGACTCCCGAGGGTGGGATGTTCGGGTCGTGACAAGTTGGTATTAGAGCTCTAAGTATCACAATTCATAGACAAGCTTGATAGAGTCTAAGGGATCAGTATAGAGACATCTATGCTTATCCCAAGAGGCAGTAAAGTTAGGAATAGTTTCACTTCTATTATTCTCTTTCATGCAATTTGGTTTCTCAATGCTAATTGAACTTCTACTTTGTTCCTTCGCAGATGGCAAGAACACGTGCTTCTTCATCCACTAATTAGCAACCCGAGCCCCCCAGCAGTAGCACCTATGAGTGACAGAGGTCCGTGATAGGTACCGAAGTAGGGGCAATGCTTAGCCCGAAGAAACAGCACCAGTGGCGAAGCCTCATGTTGAGATTGATGATGAGGTTCCAACCCAGACAGTCCCTGTGGGCCCAACTCATATCCTAAAAGAGTTCATCGCTACCCTAGTACTCCAAGATGCTCCGGCCCGTCTACTGGGCCTTATGGAAAGTGTCACTTAAGAAGGCTTGCTATATGTAGCACCAACTATCTCTCAGGCTGGGGGAGGATTACAGACTCCCGCTACATGCACTCTGGAGCAGATGACTCCCCAGATTCATACTCTAGCAGCTTAGCTAGTTGGAGCAGTTCAACCGGGTGTAGTAGCTCAGACCGATGATGGAGCCGCTATGTTTGGCAATGCTTTATAGAGGTTTGAAAGGTTCACCAAGCTCTTCACTACTACTTATGGTGATTCTTTAGAGGATCCCGAGGATTACTTAGATAACTATCATGAGGTTTTTTGGAACATGGGGATAGTGGAGATCAATGGGGTCGTCTATCAGGTTCTGCCAAGAAATGGTGGAGGGATTATAGTTTGGCCAGACCAGTTGTATCACCAGCTCTCACTTGGGACCATTTATCGTAACTATTCCTTGAGAAGTTTCTTCTCGTCACTCACAGAGAGGAGTACCGTAGGCTATTCGAGCATCTCCAGCAGGGTTCTATGACTGTCACATAGTACGAGATGAGGTTTATTGAGGTGGCTCGTCATGGTCTTCTATTACTCCCCACCGAGAGAGAGAGAGAGATATATATAGAGAGAGAGAGAGATAGAGAGAGAGAGATATATAGATAGAGAGAGAGAGAGAGAGAGAGATGAGGTGGAGGAGGTTTATTAAGGGACTCACTCAGCCTATTAGACTTCAGATTATTAAGTATATTGGTAGCAAGATTTCTTTTTAGGATGCGGTCAATGTGGCAAGGAGAGTTGAGATGGTTTTGGCTCAGGGGAGCAGATAGGGGTCCGATAAAAGGAATCGTTATTCAGGAAGATTCAGTAGTGCCTCATTTGGAGGCAGGGATTCTTTTGGTAGAGGCTATCCTCCTAGGCCATTCGAGTCAACACTTTATGTTTCTCATGGTGCTCTAGGTGGCCGTGGTTCTCATATGCATTATTCTGATTAGTTTCCCTACAGTGCACCACCAGCTCCTATTAATGCACCTCCGATCTAGACTTTTGAGGGTGGTTATCCTGGCCATCAAGGTCAGGTTCAGGGTCAGCATTATCAGCAACCCAAGTCTTGCAATACTTCTAGTGATACTAGGAACATTGCTAGGTTTTTTCCTCAAGCCTCAAGCACTTCTCAGCAACAGGATTCTCGTACTATGGTTCTAACATCGGGTGTTCTACCGCCCGCTCAACCAGCTAGAGGTAGGGGTAGATATGTTAGAGGTAAAGACCAGACCGCTAGATGTGGAGGTCAGGCAGAGGTGGAGGCAAACCAACAGAAGGTCGTCCTAGGGATGCTGTTCAAATTGGTGGGGCCCACCCATGATGTTATGCTATGCTAGGTGAACCTGGGGCTGAGGCCTCTAGTGAAGTTATCATAGGTACAATTTCAATGTGAAGTAGAGATGCCTCAATTCTATTTGATCTAGGGTCCACATATTCTTATTTATCATCTTATTTTGCCCTTTATCTTGTTGTGCCTTGTGATTATTTGAGTGCTCATATATATGTGTCTACACCGGTGGGTGATTCTATTGTGATATATCATGTTTATCATTCTTGCATGGTTGTTATTGGGGTCTTGGGATCTAGATAGATCTCCTGCTTCTCGACATGGTAGATTTCGATGTTATTCTGGGGATGGATTGGTTATCCCCGTATCATGCTATACTGGATTGTCATGCCAAGACCGTGACATTAACATTACCGGGGTTCCCTCGTTTGGAGTTAAGAGGGACTCCTAGTCATTCTACCAGTATGGTTATCTCATATATGAATGCTTGGTGTATGGTTGATAAGGGATATTTAGCGTATTTGGCGTATGTAAGTGATTCTAGTGCTAAGGTTCCTTATATGGATTATGTGACCATTGTTTGTGAGTTTCCAGAGGTATTTCCTTCTGACCTGTCGGGGATGCCACCCGATCGGGATATTGACTTTTGCATTGATTTAGCTCCGAGCACACAGCCTATTTCTATTACGCCATATTTCATGGCCCAACCAAAGTTGAAAGAATTGAAAGAACAGTTGCAGGACTTGCTGGATAAAGGCTTTATTAGACCGAGTGTCTTACCTTTGGGTGTGCCAGTGTTGTTTGTTAAAAAGAATGATGGGTCGATGAGGATGTGCATAGATTATTGGCAGTTGAACAATGTCACCATCAGGAACATGTATCCATTTCCATGGATCGATGATTTTTTTTATTAGCTTGACGGTGCCCAAGTGTTTCTAAGATAGATGAGATCTGGCTACCATCAGTTGAGGATTAGGGCATCCGATAACCCTAAGATGGGTTTTTGGCCCTCGATACGGGCATTATGAGTTCTTAGTGATGTCATTCGGGTTCACAAATGCCCCAGAAGCTTTCATGGACTTGATGAATCAAGTCCTCAAGCCTTATTTGGATTCCTTCATGATTGTCTTCATTGATGATATTTTGATTTTTTCCCGCAGCAGGGATAAGCACGAGCAACATCTTCGAGTCGTTATTTAGACTTTGAGGGATAGTTAGTTATATGCTAATCTTTTGAAGTGTGAGCTTTGGTTGAGTTCGGTTGCATTCTTAGGTAATGTTGTATCAGCATGAAGTATTCAACTAGATCAGAAGAAAATAAAGGCAGTCAAGGATTGTCCTAGACCCAGATCAACTACAGATATCCGGAGCTTCTTGGGTTTGGGGGGTTATTACCGTTGGTTTGTGGAGGGGTTTTCATCTATTGCAGCCACGATAACAAGGTTGACCCAGAATTATTCCTAGTTCAGGTGGTCGGACGAGTGTGATGCGAGCTTCCAGAAGCTTAAGACAACTTTTTCTATGGTGCCAGTGTTGGTTTTTCCTACATGTTCAGGGCCATATACAGTATATTCTGATGCATCACGTATTGGACTTGGTGTGATGTTGATGTAGAATGGAAAGGTTATTATATAAGGTTCGCGACAGTTTAAGATCAACGAGAAAAATTATTCAGTTCATGATTTGGAGTTAGCAGCCAGTGTTCACGCACTGAAGATTTGGAGGCATTATTTATATGGCGTGTCGTATGAGATGTTCATGGATCACAAGATTTGTAATACTTGTTCAAATATAAGGAGCTAAATTTGAGGCAGAGGAGGTGGTTGGATTTATTGAAAGACTATGCTATTACCATCTAATATCATATGGGAAAGGCCAATGCAATGGCGAATGTATTAAATAGGAAGTCAGTCATTATGGGCAGCCTTGCATATATTCTAGTCGGTGAGAGACCACTTTCTTTGGGTGTTCAGGCTTCGGACAATCAGTTTGTGAGAATGGATGTTTCTGAGCCCAACTGTATGTTATCTTGCATTGTCACTTGTTCTTTATTATTTAATCATATCCAAGATCGGCAGTATGATGATCCTCATTTGCTTGTCCTTAGAAACACAGTGCTGCACGGAGGTCCAAGTAAGGTACAATTTGAGATGATGGAGTTCTGAGGCTGCAGGGCGGTATTTATATGCCAAATGTTTATGGACTTCGTGAGATTATTCTAGAGGAGCCCCATAGTTTCCGAAATTTTATTCATCCAAGTGTTGCTAAGATGTACCGGGATTTGTGGCAGCATCATTGGCGGAAGAGGATGAAGAAGGATATGGTTGCGTATGTGGCTCGGTGTTTGAACTGTCGACAGGTGATATACAAGCATCAGAGACCTGGTGGTTTGTTTCAGGAGATTGAGATTACTGAGTGGAAGTGGGAGCATATCATTATGGACATTGTTTTTGGACTCCCACGAACTCAGAGGAAGTTCGATGTAGTGTGGTTCATTGTTGATAGGCTGACCAAGTCAGCGTATTTCATTCATGTAGCAGTCTACTATTCTTCTGAGAGATTAGCTGAGATCTATATCCGAGAGATTTTTCATCTTCATGGTGTGCCCGTGTCTATCATTTTTTATCGAGGTACACAATTTACCTCACATTTCCAGAGGGCAGTTCAGTGTGAGTTGGGTACGCGGTTCTAGTTGAGCACAATATTCCATCCCAGATGGACGGACAGTCAAATCGTATTATTCATATTTTGGAAGATATGCTCTGAGCATATTTCATTGACTTTGGAAGTTCGTGGGATCAGTTCTTGCCTTTAGCGGAGTTCGCCTACAACAATAGTTACCAGTCGAGCATTTAGAGGCTCCCTATGAGCATTTATATGGTAGGTGGTGTCGATTGCTGGTTAGATGGTTTGAGCTGGGAGAGGCTCAGTTGTTGGGTACAGATCTAGTACAGGATGCCTTGGAGAAGGTAAAGATCATTCAGGATAGGCTTCATATCGCTTAGTCCAGGCAGAAGAGTTATGCCGACTGTAAGGTTCGTGACGTGGTATTTATGATCGGAGAACGAGTGTTGCTCTAAGTGTCACCCATGAAGGGCGTGATGAGATCTGGGATGAAGCGAGCTATGCCCTAGGTTCATTTGTCCTTTTGAGATTATTGATCGAGTGGGAGAGGTGGCTTACAGACTTGCATTGCCGACAAGTTTATCAACTATGCACCTAGTGTTTCATGTGTCCATGATTCGGATGGATCAGAGTGATCCATCCCACATGTTAGATTTCAGTTGGACAAGGATCTGACCTATGAGGAGGAGCCGGTAGCTATTCTAGACCGGAAGGTTCGTTAGTGTTGATCGAAGAAGTTCCCTTGAGTTCGTGTTCAGTGAAGTGGTCAGCCTGCTGAGGCAAATACTTGGGAGTCCGAGTCCGATATGCGGATCCGATATCCCCATCTTTTCCCCGACATAGGTACTTCTTTTCTATGTCCATTCGAGGACGAACGGTTGTTTTAGAGGTGGAGGATGTGATGATCCAAAAGGTCATTACGTTATTTTTGAGTCAATTCTGTGTTTTGCGGCCTAAAATGCCTCCTTTTATTTCACCTCGATTTACGTGTGCAGTCCGAGCATATATCCATAATGTTTTTATGTGAAAATTTGATTAAAATGCTAATTTGGCCATTAAAGTTAAATTTAAGTTGACTTCGGTCAATATTTTGGGCAAACGGACTCGGACCCATGATATGACGGTCCCGGATTGTCCGTAGAAAAATATGAGACTTGGGCTTATGCCTGGAATCAAATTCTGAGGTCCTAAGGCCGAGAAATAAATTTTTGAAGAAAAATGTTTAATTGAAATTGAAAGAGTTTTTGGGAATTCAGATGTATTTGAAATTATGGTATCAGACCTATATGTTTGTTTCAGAGCCCAGTACTGGTCTTATATGGTAGTTAGCTCAAGGTTCTTAAATTTGTTAAGAAACGGACTTGATATGATGTGAATCAGACCCTCGGTTATTAAAATTTGAACTTAAGAGTTCTTGAGATTCTTCTTTGATTTTGATTCTAAATTCAGGGAACAACAGACCAAGGCATATCCTCATTTCTTTCTAATGTCCTATGATCAGTGATCTTAGGAAAACCTACTAAAAAAAGAGAGGAAATGAGAATATGATGCAAAAAGGAGCCTAGTGTTACTTATTCGGGTGGGAAATCTTACCATGAGAGCGGGCTTCCCATAAGCCCTTTATGAGTTTGTGCCATGTGCGCTCGAAATAAGGCATCTGTGAACAAATGCGCTTGATCCACTGCTTTAACTGAGGACTGGCATTTGGGACTCGAGCAACAGCTGCACCACCACAAGTACTTGTAAGGAAAGAACAGATAAACATAAAATTAACGTTTTAAATAAACTGTACTTATGAGATGCATTCCACTTCTCACAGAATGGCATGAACTCAAGGGGAATCATGTATTCGGTCTTAACCTGAATGAAGTATCCTTACTAGCCCCGATCCCAATATTCATCTGATTAAAGGAGGTTTATCTGAGCCTTAATTGTTTATGCTCCCATAACTGCTTTCTTGTGTTTTTCTTGACGCCTTAGTATTTTAACCTTTTAAAACTCTGAAAAGCCAAGCTTCCTCCCTTTAGCACTGACAGTCCTAAAAGCCTCCGGGAGTGATAGGTGGGATGGGTAATAGCATGCAATAAGTAAACGAGACTATTTCATGCTTAATACCTTAACAGGGTGGGAAGGGTAGACATGGTGATGATGATCACACGATAACACTATGTGTACGATCGGTTACCAGTGTTGTGTGGATGATCCATGTGATTCATAAACCTAGGACCCCTTTCCTTACACAAATTTGCTTAATATCAATAAAATCTTGTCTTTCCAACTGCCCAAAACTCTTCCTTAAATTTTACTGCATTATTCCTTTCTTCTAAATCCTTCTTCTTTGTTTATTAAACGTTTCGATTAATTTTCTGCATTTAGGCCCTTCTTTAAACAAATTCTAGATCATCTAGACCTTGACCCCCATATACTTGTCACGTATCCAATTGCAACCCTTATGTCTAAAATTATTTGTGTATCTATTTGCATTAAATTCACAACATAGCATGGCCGGGAACCAAACTAGGGGATCTTGAGGGGTGCCTAACACCTTCCCCTCGAGATAATTTCTAGCCCTTACTCGAACCTTGGTTTTCCAACTCAAAAACCCTTACTGTCCTAATGCACTTAACCAGGTGGCAACTCTTCAAATCCAAAAACCCAATTCCTAAACAGGAATAGAGTTGTCTTCCCAAATGTCGTAAACCCTATTTTGCGAGAAAAAAGGGGGCGTCGACAGCATGGCGACTCTGCTGGGGATCTTTAGGCTTTTACCACTGCATGTTATATGTGACTTTGCTATTTTCTTTATTGCTTTATTTAATACTCTTATTCAAAATAGACTTAGCTTTTTGTTTCTTTTTCTTTATCTCTTTCATTTACTGCTTTCCATCAACACCGTTGTAACTTCTGAGAAATTGTTGTAATCATTATGAACGTGAAAATACGTGACAATTTGTTTCATTCTTGTAATTACATATTCAACATCAAATTCTACTCGTGCCAAACAAATACGATAGCACGCTTGATGAGTGGTTGCGCTCTTCCAATATTATTACCCCCTAAATTCTGGCAAAGGCGTATTTGTAGTAAAACTAGTCGATCAACGGTGCAGTCGATGGTTCCGTGCCTTTCCCTCTTGAGTTTTCCGCTCAAGAGTACCGGTCTAGAACCCTATAGAAACCTTATTCTGTTTAACTGTTCATGCATCACTATCAAACCTAGTCGAGTTAGTTATGTTGTCCACATAATGACTCTTTAAGATAGCCTTATCCAAAGTCCACTGGTTTCCCCTGGAACCCAAATGGACAACACCATACTCTATGCATTTATATGGAGAACTAAATGTTGTTTATGCCAATTATTTATTTAAATAGTCGAGTCCGGTGGGCGTGAGGGACTAACGCTTTTTTTTGCAGGAAATAAAGCACGAAATCCCCAGATTCGGCATGGTAACCAATATCCACCCAAGGTTGCTAAGATGGTTGGAGGACCTTCATTCCAGTGACCGGACCCTTGTTCACAAGTATTTGGGAAACTTACCCTCTCTTTTGGAAATTCGGACGGACAATAGAATCGTAGAGGCTGTGACTTTATTATGGGACAGTGATAGGATGGAATTTTGATTTGGGGACCTTGAAATGACCCCGCTGCTCGAGAAAATAGGAGGGTTAGTCGGTATTCCTTGGGAGACTTCGGGTTTCCTTATGCCAAAAAACCGCAAGGGTAAAGGTTTCTTCAAAATGATGGGTTTGAAGAAAAACTTAGATTTGACTTGTTTAAAGGATTCCTATATTCCATTCGACTGCCTGTACGAGAGGTACAGTCATAGCATGTCCTACCGTACCTATCCAGATGAATTCACCCTCACATCATTAGGGCATATCTACAAGAGAGTTTTCGTCTTCATGTTCTGCTTCCTAGGAATGATAGTGTTTCCCATGAAGAAGGCTAGGATCCATACCAGACTAGCCATGGTCAACAAGACACTAATGGAGGGGTTTTAAGGGCAACCTTTTAGCATAGTACCCATGATTGTTGCGAAAATCTACTGAGCTTTGGGAAACTGCCAACGAGGGGCCAATCATTTTGAGGGTTGCAACTTATTACTCTAACTCTTGCTTATAGAACATCTCCAAAAGGGTCGATATCGTCAAGAGCTTCCGTGAAGGCTGTGGAATGATCATATAGCCTTTTACCATCCCAACATAATGAAATATATGCCTGACATGTTTGCTCGGCCTGGGGATGCTCAAGGATGGGTAGAGTTGTTTGAAAACTTGAAAGAAGACAAAGTGCAATGGGTGTTCGAATGGTTCCCCATTGGAGAGTTCATCATCCGCTCTGACGATGCTCCTTCCTTATACTCATTGGTCTGAGGGGAACTTATCCCTATGTCCCTCTCCGAGTCATGAGGCAGGTAGGGAGAAAGCAAGTTTCAGGGCTGATTTCCAAGATGACGATTGCCCGTACAAGTGTCAAGCTCAACAAATGTGGAACAATAAGATCGTCTTGGAGAGGGATTACATAGAACCTGACAGGTATCATGCCGGCTACACCTCATACTATCCAGGTTGGATAGAAGAAGATCATGCTTAGTTAGGACAACCCGTGTCTGTTCGAGGTCACAGGGTCATCGACAAAAGGGTTGAGATACAGGTCAAATACAACCAGTTGCGTAAGAGGATCAGGGAGTGCGAGAGTGAGCATCAGTAGATTCAAGAGGCAAATCAAAAGTTGATCGAGGAATGGCAAGATATGGCTTTCAGAGCCAACAAGCACTTAGGGCATTTGGAGCAGGGGTTAGTAGAGCTGGAAGGGAAGTTCATCCGGAGGATCGAGAGTTGCCAAAACGTCGAGGGTAATGAAGGAGGACATTTGGCTAGGGCTTGTTGATACCCAATTTTTATCTAAGTATTTTATACCCAAAATACATCTAAAACAACATATTTGTATATATATAAGCACACCTAAGAGTTTTGGCATTTTTAATGATTTTTTAAACCAATTTATTGCCTATTTTAATATAACAAATCCCAATAATTATTCCCAAAATTATCATTCTTGGTGAATAATTGATTTTATTCTCACATTTACACTAAAATATAATTAAGGTAATTTTAGCATATTTTTACAAGTTCATTTGGTATTTTTTGAAAGCTAAATTGCATATAATTGCAATTATAGCCCATCTTGTAATTTACAGCATTTTATGTTTATAAAATTAATCCCAACATTTTTAAATTAATATTTATATAATATTCATTTACACAGTACTCTTAATTTGCTTTTAAAATTTGTATTACTATTTTATAAAAAATTAAAAGGGAAAATTGGCTATTTACGATTTGGCCTCAATTGCATTTCAATTATAGCAATTTGGCAACCCCAATTAACCCAAATTCAAGCCCAAAATTGCCCAACCCAATTGCAATTTAACCCGACCCCTAACCCGCTTATCCGATCCGCCTGGTTCCCCGTTCAATCTAGGTCGTTGATATAAATGATCAACGACCATATTTCATTCTTTCCTTTTTAATTCTACCAATCCACCCTAACCCTAATCATTTCTCACCAAACGCCACCCTCGAATTCCTCTTCTCTCTCAATTCTCTCTGAAGCCTTCATGAACCATAGCCACCGCCTTTCAATCCCACCCGAATCCATGGCCTCCCACGACCATTGGAGATGTGTAATGGCCCCTTGGGGCTCCTGGGTGTTCGCTTATATTGTTTTACGGCCAAATCTCAAAGGAAGTTGGTCCAGTTGTTGGCTGACTTCCATTCACGACCTTTCTTCGGTCGTCCCTGAAGTTTCTCCGGCCAGCCATGGCCGTTTGAGTCAGATCCTTGGCGCTCCTAGTTAGATCGTTAATTTCCAAGGCCTTTCTCACCTTTCTGGGTTCTTCGAAACCCTAATATTGGGGATTTTTGATTTTTCTATTAGATCTGCCTTAGATCTGTACTTGCCATAAATGTTTAAGTGAGTTCTCGAAAGTTCTTCAACTTTTCTTACAAAATGACCCTTCGTTAGGGTTTTCCTCTAAGTTTTTCAAAAGATCTCTGATTTTGTAACATGTTTTTTATTTGGCTATGATTTGCTCATGTTATTCTCCTATCTGTTTTAGCATGATAAAAACCCTAGTTCCCTTTTTGGTCTTATCCGACTTCTGAGATTATTTGTTTAAATGTGTACTTATTCTATTAAGTTCTTTGTTTCTGACTCTCTTCTCCCTGTTTAATTTATCTGACTTGAGCTCTTATCATCTCTTAAAATTTGTACTAATGAAGCCCTAATTTCTTAAAAAATTTTGTATCACTTGCTATTGAGAGATCTTTACTTGTTTCTGACTCTCGTTACTTGCTCCTATGTTCTTCTTCATGTTTTGCTTTATGTGACTTCTTGACCTATTTGACTATTGTGCTTCAAATACTTTCTTACTACTGAACCCTAGCTTACCCTTACTGCCATTGTATGTTTGTATTGTTTCTTTTTGTCAACTCGTTTAACACTGCATGCTTGTTCATTCCTTTCTATTTATATGGTGAAGTGCAGAATCATGTTGTCACACCTCCTTTTTCACACACAACCCCGATAGGTAATGTATAAGGGAATTTTCCCATTTTAAGTGACATTATTCGAAATGGGGATTATTTATTTATTTTTAGAGTCGCCACTTGGGGTAGGATTAGCTTCTGGTGTCCCAAGTCACCGGTTCAACTTGAATCCCAAATCGAGGAAAAGTTCGACTTCCCAATTGAAGTCTGCAAATCAGAAATTCTGAATAAGGAATTCTGTTGACCCAAGGGAAGGTGTTAGGCACCCCCAGATCCCGTGGTTCTAGAACGGTCGCTTAAATTATTATAAATGGCTAAAATCTGATTTTAAACATGTCATCCTATAGTGAAATTTTAGAATTATTTCCCGCCTTTATTTAAATTTTTTTTAAAGAAAGTGAACGTCGTTTAAAAATGTATTTTTGGATCACGTCACATGAAATACACCCGGATCGTCGACACATTCTTATTCAACGTTTTGGGATTTGAATTTGGGTTGCATGAAATGCACACCTGTGTTTAGGAAAGTAGTATTATTTAAGTAACGGGTCTAAAGCAACTATCGCATTATTAACTTTGTGGGAGACCGTGAAATTCACTAAACGGCACGTCCCGAATTCTAAGTATTTTAATAGGAACATTTAAAAAGGCCCCCGCAATTTATGCATTTTGTTTGGCGGGGCTCACCTCGTTTAATTATTTAAGGGCCAACCTAAAGCAAACTATGCTTTGCTATTTAATTTGTCTCTAACAAGCCGTAATTAATTATAAAATTCGGGCTTCAAGTTCAAGTCTAGATTCAAACAAAAGGGAAAGCCTCTTAGTTCGAACCCGCTACGTAACTTGAAAACACAAATTTATATTATAAATTAATCCTAATGATCTTAAAGGAATTTTAGCCTCCAGTAGTTTGGGCCTTGAAAGTTGGCCCAGGCGTGTGACAATAGCAGCTTGTGAAAGGGCGGTCTGCATTGGACCTCTGGGAGCTGGCCCAGGGTTTTAGTTGCATCTGTAACTTTATTTGGCCAGGCAATCTAAATTCCAAGTCTTAGACCAGACCTGGTTCGAAGTGAAGAGAGGTGGGCTCATAGTGAGCCAAACTTTAATGCTAATTTTGCTTAGGGTCTGCTAAGTGCGCAAGGCAAAGGTATAACTAATTCATATAAAAAAGGCAGGCTGATTTCAAAATGTGATCATACAATTCCGGTTTATTTTTCTGTTAATGTCTATCAATCTAAATGCTGAAACTACAATATAATATAAACATCTCCCAGATCATCAATTAACATATAACTATACTATAAACGCTGAAATCAAATTATAATTCACTTGTTCTGGAATCGTTTTCAACACAGGTATGATGCATAAACCAAATTAACTGATTATGTTGAACTAACATAAGACCTATTTTATTGTTTCAGTCCATATATTAATCCAAAGCTTAAACCTCAAACTAATTTAACCACCAAACTCACAGTCAAAATCGCTATCATACTAGACAGTCCATAGAGTTCAATTACAAAACCAATTTAAGGTCCTACTTTGTGCTAACAATCAAACAGTAGAATAAAATACATTTAAACATCTTCACATGTCACTAGAACAGAATACGGCAACATTCATATAAATTCCTTTAATCAGCATTGGATTTCAAAAGTTTCCGCATAAGTTGATCACAGCGTCACATATCATTTGAGGCTAGAATGTACCTGGAATTACAATGAGATAGAAAGGAAGAGTATCAGCAACAGTAACGATCAAATGAGCAAACAACAACCCAGAAATAGATTCAACAACCCAGGAAACAATATCAAAACCAGTACAGAGTGGAATTATGGAAGAACAACACCAACAATCAACCAAACACACTTGAATAAACCCAAATCTACTTGAAATTGCACCCAGGAACACTCAGAAGATTTCAGCAACTAAAACACATGTGTCACACCTCTTTTTTACCGGCTTACACCCCGCGAAGGGTATAATGAAAAGAGTTTTTCCAATTAAAGGACGGTCGGAACGGGATTAGTTATTTAAATTTTTCAGAGTCTCCACTTGAGAATATAATGGTGTCTCAAGTCACCGAATTAATCCCAAACCGAGGAAAGTTTGACTCTGTTACAGCCTGCGAACTAGAAATCCTAGGTAAGGAATTCTGCTAATCCGGAGAGAAGATGTTAGGCACTCCCGAATTCCGTGGTTCTAGCACGGTCGCTCAACTGTTGTATTTTGGTTTTATTTGATTTTATT
>MU728260.1:15000-17651 GCA_026770625.1 Nicotiana glauca | reverse complement strand
GGTATGACACATATCTTTCTATTTTCCTCTATCTCCGGCTAGAAAAGAATGTATGCGTCAAACTTTGATGTCTCACTGGTTTAGATACGACGAGAAAATCATCAAAGCTCGGGAATCTCAACTGGAATACCTCACTGCACCGGTACCGGTTATGAGCCACATTCAGCGAAGAGTTTCTGGTCTTTATCCCCTTAATGCATTATAAATTGCAAGGAAAATGAAAAAGAAAAAAAAACTTGAATTCTATAGGTTTAGCTAAGACGATTTCGGAAATTAGAAACTTATTCCTTTTTTGTTTGGTGCGAGCTCAACTTAAGCTATACATTGCCTGAGAAGAGCTGTTTGGGTGCACCCAAACAGCTCTTCAACCACTTGCGGCAGAATTTCCAAATCTATTTAGTATGGAGATGTTGGCACAAGTGAACTGTCATTATATATCAATCTTTTGCTCTGGCTGCTATTGACTTGACTACATTGTCTCACTAAGCAGTGTTTTCTCATGGAGGAAAGAAAGATGGGCCAAATCATGCGGGTAAGTGCCCAAAAAATTTCATACTAGCTACTTCCACTACTGTCACCCCTAAGTATTGCATTATTTGTGAGAGTTCGGCCATTTGAAGAAAAGACATCAGATTATACAAAGTGTCCCTAATGCTATGATGTTGACACAATCTGGTTGGCGGCATTTTCGAATTCAAAACATTAAAGATTATTTGGATCATTGTTCCAATGTATCTCAGCCTTTCTGCAAGTTCAAATTTAGAAGGCTGAAATTGACCATTAGAAAAGAAAACAATGGCCAATAAAAAGAATTCTCCTTTGAAGTTTATTTTAATGAGCATAAAACCATGCGAAGAGTCTAATTACTGCTTTTCTGTTGTTTCACTTTATAGGGTAGGGTCACCGTGCCTATGTGGGTCATAGAAAAGAATATACATAAAGCCTAACAAGCGAGCCATGCTTCCTTGAAATTTGCCAGAACTGTCATCACCTATGGTTGATTAAGAAAAAAAACTGAAAACAAGAGACCTGGTTTTTTTTCCAGTTTCTGATTCCAGAATGTCTGCATCTACTGTTCTTGTTATAGATGAATGTTTAGATGAACTACACCTCCTGAATTACATCCCTCCTTGCATGCATTTGTTGATTCACTTCCCTCGACAACGAGAATTTAGAGTATATTGTATGGCCGCACAGTATTTTATGATTTTTCGGAGGAATTTATAGCATCCATCTGCTAATGTGTAATGTGCTGCCTGGTGACAAACCACCAACTCAGGAGTCCTTGAAAGCCTTGATCTACGGAACTGACATATACTTGTGCCTAATGCATGCATCATCAGAAGTGGCACAAAAAATATTCTCATCACTGAGGCCATACAAATTGAACATTCCAGAAGCTTCTAGAGACCGGCGCCTGGGTACGGCAATTGAGGTTGCTCCTACTATAATTCAAGGGACCATCAACAGAAATGTCTCGAGGAGTAGTCAAACGGGCAGGAGATAATAACAGAATAATTGTGTGCACTGGTGGACCTTATACTTATGTACCCGGGCTAGCGCCCTCTCTCTCTAGCAGAATGCTATCTGTTCTTATTCATATATTACCTTCCATTATTAAAAGAAACACACAGAAATAAAAAATGTTAAGATATTCTTAATGATTTCGGGCTTCTACCCAGCAGAGTCTTCCATAACTGACCGACCGGTGAAAGGATAGCCGGACCCATTGAAAGCCGGCAGTCATTGATGGCTCGGAAAGAAAGCTGGGCTAGGTCTTCTTCCCTTAGAGAGGCTTATTCTCCTTTCCCGAGTTCTCAAATATTTTCTTTATTCTCTATTTATTCTATTATTAGTTCTATTGTTCCGATCCGCTTGTGTTTCAGGAAATCAAACCGAAGTCAATTCATTCAACAATGCCCCCTCGGGACATTCTGTATTGGATTTTGCCAACACCGTTTCACCTTCCTTGCTTTCTGTTCTGTCTTGCATTTCACCATGGCACACTCTTCCTTTCAAACCGGTAAAAAGAAAGCCCTTAGCCATCATTACATTACTTATGCGCCAGCTTTCATCTCCTTCCACCTATACCTAATCCATTCATACGGGAAATGCCATCCTATTACTGTCCTATCCCCTGCTTTTCAACCTTTCCGTATCTCTCTTTCCTTTCTGTCTTTTCAATTCTTTTCTTTCTTTAGTTTCTTTCTTAAGTAGCTTATTATCTTGAAAGCTTTCCTTGACTTTAAGGCTTTACCGGAATATGCTGAAAAGTGATCGGTCATTGAGGAAGACTTAGCTTAGGGCTGAGAAGTAAGGAGACTCCAGCATTCATTTCCATTTTCTTTTTGTTTTTAAGCCTATTGGCTGACATTGGCATTAAGACTTAATGAATTTATTCACATATACCTACTTTCTTTATTCATTCACTAATACCTACGGTTGAAACAGAACCGGACTTTGTTGGTTCTGTGCCGATAGTGTTCTCTCGTCTTTCAAATGGTGAATCACCGAAGCCAAATCCATCTTTTGCAGACGGGAGACGATGATCGAAGTCAGACTTGAGTATGGGACGAGAACTCGCTCATTTTCCAATATAGAAACAGGCTTACTCTTACTGCTCTTCTCAGGTTCACCTCTTTTGGATGCAC
>MU728260.1:0-10000 GCA_026770625.1 Nicotiana glauca | reverse complement strand
TGGTGCGCCCTATCGCCCTAAATCTAAGCGATGGAAGCCTCACTATCTTTGTATGCTTTCGCCGCCCGTTATCATTAAAACTGTGGTTAGGATTTCCAGATTTGGGAGTGTTAACGCCGAGTGTCGCGCGGGCCTTCATTCTTGAAAGGGCTAAAAGTAGCGCCTTCGCTTTGTTTGTAATGAAAAGGAAAGAGAAGATCTTCGGATATTTTTTCCAGGGGAGGACTTTCTTGATCGCCTCATTCTTCAACCATGGGTTAAGATGTGGCTAAAGTCTCTCCGATGGTAGCGTATATTACGCTCGAGGTCCCTCGAGCCTCCTCTTGTACCAATGTCTATATTCCGTTCTAGGAATAAGGTCAATCTCTTTTCCGGTATGTGGAGTTTTCTTTCGTTGTTACGACAGGCTGAGAGCAGTGCCCGCTCCCTTGTATTTGGGGGAGTTGGACGGCCGTTCCGCTCTTCGGGACTTTCTTTATTCTTTTTTCGTTAAAACAAATACAACTGAAAAAGACTACTAGGAATTTAGACTGACGGCGTACCTGAGCACTCATGCCTGCAGACCCCTCGATTCTCTTTCTATGACTACTCTGGAAAAGAAAGTCTCACTACTCAATGGCTTTCGATCTTCTTTCCCCCATATAGATATTGAATAGAACGAGTTCGCTTCATGATTTCGTGACATACCAAATAAGGGATTGTTAGAAGAAAGCTCCTATAGTGGACAGCTATAGCCCTTTGTATAGGTTGGGTGCTTGTTTAAGGCCATAAAGTGCTCGCTTGAGGCGGCAAACAGAGATAGAATGATTTTTGAAGATGAATTATCGGCACCTTGAACTGTACTATCGGAACTGTGCTCTGAAGATTGATTTAAAGTAACCCAGTCAGATGTCTCAAAAAGGGTAGTGATCTCCCCCTAAAAAGTATCACGACCATAAAGAGAAGAAAAGGGAGATTGCATGTTGATAACAGAAAATGGCAATCTGTTGATTAAATACACTGTAGTAGTGAATGCTTCAACCCATAGATGCTTTGGTACTCCATTATTTATCATCAAAGTCAAAGCCATTTCAACTATAACTATATGTCGGTCTTTTCTTTCGGATACCCCATTCTGCAACGGAGCATGAACACATNTGACTTATTTTCCAAACTTTATATATATTAAACTTAGAAAGAGCTTAGGACTTCTCTCTAAGTAAAGAAAGCCAGATCTATCTACTGTAGTCATCCACTTATAAAAGACCTAGTATGCTAGACTCTATTTTCAAAAGCTGGATACAATCCCAATGAGCCGTCAAAGTTAGGGAAGCTCCCATCAGAAGCTGCAACGAGGCAACCACGTGAAGGTTTGGGATACAAGCAACCGTCACCAGTGCGCATCTTAATAAGAATGGCGAGCACCAATTATATCACTGTAGAAGATGAATCGGCAGCTTTAACAAGCCTTCTGTCCTTGATCAACTTGGAAAATTGCCTGTGAGTACCTCCGTATTTGAAATATTAGGCCCATTAAAGAAGGGGAACAAGTTTCAGAGAAATTTTCAAGGCATAAGAACACCCGCTTCACCCAAAATTCAGGAGATCTATAAGGATTTCCAAAGTTTGGTTCCTTCTAGAATGAGGCGACAAACAAAACTTGTGGTTTCATGTGAAGAAGTACTGAAGGTAAAGCCATATATTGTGGTCTACACTAAGGAACGTGACGACAATGAAGAAAGTGTGGTTTTTCATATCATGATACTGTGCAAGTTGAAAATGGCTTTCCATCTTCAGTAGAAGATAATGCATAATTGGAGGATATTTCACCGCGTTATCACATATCCTTCAATAATGGGGAACCTCAAGAAAATGAAGATGCGAAGGATGCTCCACCTGAACTTGAAGAAGGAGTGAAGACGATAGTTGATGCCTTAAAAGAAGTTAAGCTTGGTACCAATAAAGAACCAAGACCCACCTACATAAGTGATTTACTAAAAGTTGATGAAGAGAGCACTTATATTGAGTTACTCAAGGAGTTAAGGGATGTCTTCGCTTGGAGTTACAAAGAGATTCCTGGATTGGACCCAAAAGTAGCAGTCCATCACCTTGCAGTCAAAAATGGTGCTCCCCCTGTTAAATAAGCTCAAAGGCGCTTTAGGCCGGACTTGGTTCTCTTGATTGAAACTGAAGTTAACAAACTCAACGAAGCTAGCTTTATTCGTGAAGTTAAATACCCAACATGGGTTTCAACTATTGTCCCTATAAGGAAGAAGAATGGCCAGATTCGAGTATGCGTTGACTTTGGAGATCTCAACAATGCATGTCCAAAAGATGAATTTTCGCTTCCTATTCTAGAGCTGATGATCGATGCTACTACTGGTTACGAGGCAATGTCTATCATAGATGGTTTGTCGGGCTATAACCAAATACGCATGGCACCAAAAGATGAAGAGCTTACTACATTTCGTACCCCAAAGGGTATTTATTGCTACAAGGTAATGCCTTTTGGCTTGAAGAACGCTGGTGCTACATACCAAAGAGCTATGCAGAATATTTTCGACGATCTTCTCCACAAGAATGTCGAAAGCTATGTTGACGACTTGGTGGTAAAATCAAGAGAGAAGGGCGACCACTTGAAGGACTTGAGGATGGTATTTGAATTAATCCGGAGGTACCAACTTAGGATGAATCCATTGAAATGCGCCTTTAGAGTTACTTCTGGAAAGTTCCTTGGTTTCATTGTCCGACATCGAGGGATCGAAATTGATCAAGCCAAAGTGGATGCCATTTTGAATATGCATGAGCCTCGGGATATCCATGAATTGAAAAGTCTGCAAGGAAAATTAGCTTACCATAGGAGATTCATCTCGAACCTAGCTGGGAGGTGTCAACCATTCAATCGCCTTATGAAGAAAGGTGTCCCTTTCAAATGGGACCAAGCATGCAGTAATGCCTTTGAGAGCATTAAATCCTACTTGACGAAGCCTCCAGTTTTAGCAGCCCCTATACCTGGAAAGCCATTGATACTATACATTGCAGCACAAGAAAGGTCCGTTGGAGCATTGTTAGCCCAAGAAAATAGTGAAGGGAAAGAAAACTCTCTTTACTACTTGAGCAGGATGATGACGCCGAACAAGCTGAATTATTTGCCATATGAAAAGTTGTGTCTGGAGATAGTCTTCTCAATTCAAAAGTTGAAGCACTACTTTCCAGCTCATACTATTCGTCTTGTTTCTAAGGCAAATCCCATCAAGTTCGTGATGTCAAAATCTGTTCTTAGTGATCGCTAGCGAGATGGTACCTCTAATTTCAACAATTTGAGATTTTGTAAATCCCTCAAAAGGCTATAAAAGGACAAGCATTGGCAGACTTCTTGGCAGATCATCCGATACCTGATGACTGGAAGCTAACCAACGAACTACCTGATGAGGATGCAATGGTCGTTGAAGTTCAACCTCCATGCAAGATGTACTTTGATGGTGCTGCACATCGTGGAGGAGATGGTGCTGGCATAGTATTTGTCACTTCCCAAGGTGAAGTCTTGCCTTACTCCTTCACCTTGACACAACTCTGTTCCAACAATGTTGCTGAGTACCAAGCATTAATACTTGGGCTTGAAATGGCCGTTGATATGAAGCAATTGCAATTACAAGTCTTTGGAGACTCCCAGTTAGTGGTCAATCAACTTTTAGGTAGCTATGAGGTCAATAAGCCTGAACTACGCCCATATCATGATTACGCTAAAAAATTAATGGGGTGGCTCGATGATGTGACTATTCATCATGTGCCAAGAAAAGAAAACAAGAAGATGGATGCTTTAGCTGCCCTAGCTTCATCGCTAACCCTGCCTGATCAAGCGCAAGTTACTGTATGCCAAAAATGGGTAGTACCGCTACCAAATGAGGCTGAAGGTAAAGAAAATGAACTCAATTATCTTGTCACTATTTTTGAAATCGAGAAATAGGAATGACGACAACCCATTATCGACTACTTGTGCTATGGGATACTTCCAGAAAATTCCCGGAGAAGAACTGAAATCCGTCGTCCTGCACCTCGCTTCCTTTACTACAAAGATACCCTATACAGAAGATCATTCGAGGCAGTACTCTTATGATGCTTAGGGGAAGATAAAGCACTCCAAGCTTTGCAAGAAGCGCATTCTAGAGTATGTGGGTCACACCAGTCTGGACCAAAGCTCTACTTCCATATAAAAAGGATGGGATATTATTCGCCAACGATGGTAAAAGATTGCTTGAACTATGCTCGAAGATGCAAGGCTTTTCAATTCCATGCGAATTTTATTCATCAACCTCTTGAAGTGTTGCACCCAACTGTGGCATCCTAGCCATTTGACACTTGGGGATTGGATGTTGTTGGACCACTTCCAAAGTCCTCTGGTGGGCACCTATACATCCTGGCTGCAACCGACTACTTCTCAAAATGGGCTGAAGCTGTTGCTCTTAAGGTAGTAAAGAAGGAAAATGTTGCAAATTTCATTCGAGTAAATATTATTTATCACTTTGGAATTCCTCGTTACATAATAACGGATAATAGAAAGCCATTCGATAATAGGTTAATGAATAAGGTATATGATCTCTTTGTCTTCGAGCAACGTAACTCTTTGATGTACAATGCTACTGCCAATAGTCTAGCTGAGGCATTCAACAAAACTCTATGCAACTTGCTAATGAAAGTCGTCTCAAAATCCAAACGATATTGGAATGACCGTATGGAAGAATCTCTATGGGAATATAGGACGACTCACCGCACGCCAACACAAGCAAGTCCTTATTCACTCGTTTATGGAGTCGAAGCCGTCTTGCCACTTGAGCGTCAAATACCTTCATTACGACTGGCTATTCAAGAAGGGATCACTGATGAAGAAAATGCTCGACTTCGATTAGCAGAGTTAAAGGCTCTTGATGAGAAGAGGATGGAAGCTCAACGGAGTCTTGAATGTTATCAAGCTCGATTGTCTCGCGCCTTCAATAAAAGAGTTCGCCCGAGATCCTTTCAAGTAGGAGATCAAGTCCTTGCCATACGAAGACCTATAATTACTTCCCATAAACCTGTAGGGAAGTTCACTTCAAAATGGGATGGGCCATACATTGTACAAGAAGCTTACTCAAGTGGGGCTTATAAGCTGGTTGATGTAGATGGCATGAGAATCGGCCCTATTAATGGCAAGTTTTTGAAAAAGTACTATCCTTGAAGTTGCAATGCTCCTCGACGTACGAGCCTAAACTGCAAGTCATGCCACTCCTCGACGTACGAGCCTAAACTGCATGTCATGACGCTCCTTGATGCATGAGCCTAAACTGCACGTTGCTATACTCCTGGCCCACATGAGTCTAAACTGTGTACGGCCAAAAAAAAGAGGTCCGCTAGGTTGAAAACCTCGCGAGAGGCAGCCTAGGCAAAAATTAGGACATACAAAAAAAAAAAACTCATCCCTTTGAACTATGTTATGACTGGATCCTCTTCACCGAGGTATGTAGGCAACTTAGACTTTCATTCTAAGTTCAGTCACATGAGTTTAAAAAAAAATAAAAGTTTGGCATCATCAGATCATTACATTAATTCTTCCAAGTGTAGAGGCACATATCTATGAGGAAAAGAAGACGATTTGCTTTGAAGTATAAAAGATGTTTTATTGCTTCAATATTACTAAAGTTGATACATCCAATAATGTAAAGACAATAGGAACTAGACATTTTTCTATACAAAATCCTAAATCATGAAGATGATCATAAACCAGGCTTCGTTGCTGACGTGTCTAAATGCTTTTCCAAGTCTGTATGACGTCTCCACATTTGATGCCATCCTCAATTGTTGGTTTAAGGCCCCAATCACCATGGGAGCCGCCATTGATAAACTTCAAGACTATCAACAAATCAAGTGCAATAGTTGGTGAAGGGGTGGCTCCACATCTTGTATGATACCTCGGTCTGATATCCGGACTCTTTGAGCTTCTTTGCGAGTCAGCAAAAGAAATAAATTAAGAGATAAGATTTGTGACGTATATAGCCAAAGCTACTACATGCAAGATTGTAGAGTCAATTTCAAGAAGAAAAAAAAACATTTGTAGGACAACTCAGAGAGCATAGAGCTGGAAAGCAAGCTCGACAGACGACGAGATCAAATTTGGAAAACTACTGTAGTCCATATTGCAGATGTTCTGCTCCTAACATTTTATATTTGTAGATTTGGATGTCCAGTTTATGATAACACAATCCCTTTGCATTTTGGAAACCCCGAGCTCAAGATATGATTTTTTTGCCGGAATTACACAAATCTGAAAGTTACTGTAGCTAGGTGGATTTTGAGAATTTTCTGTTTTTAGATAGGAAGGATTTCTGCCACGAAACTCATATGTATTGCAGCTTTATGAGTTTAATTTCTAATGGTACAAACGGATTGCAATTTGGAGTCTCCTAGCTTGAGATATGAATTTTTCGACAGGAGTGTGCAAAGCAGAAACAAACGCAAGATAAGCATCAGGAGCGACTTCAAAGTAATATCGCAACCAATCCAAAAGAATTTCTGTCACGATATTTTCTGGTGTGGTATGTATCGAACTTATCTTTCCTATGGCGCAGACTTCTCAGGATTCCAATACCCGTAGCTTGAGATATGAAGTCTTCTACAAAAGTGCGCAAAGCTGGATCGCAAGTGCGGCAGACGTTAGGAGCAAATTCAAACTACTGTTGCGGGCAATCCGAAAGGAGTTCGTTCATGATACCTTTAAGTGTTACAGAAATTGTAGTGTTATTTCCAATGGAACATATGTCTTGCGATTCATACACTTGTAGATCGAGATATAAATTTTTTCCATGAGTGCGCATAAAGCTGAATAGCGAGTTCGGCAGACAGGTGGGTCGATTTCAAAATATTGCTGCGGCTACTCTGCTAGGAATCCTTCCATGATGTTTCGGGGATTTCCTTATCTCTGAGTCTTCTTTTCATTGGCTCAAACGGCTAGCAATTTGGACATTCCTAGCTTAAGATATATGCGTTCCAATGATAGCATGCGGTCCTATAAAGCTGAAATGATAGACTTGTGCATCATCGCATTTGAAAGTTCATTCTGACCTGTCCTGATGAAATTTTGCCCTAAGCTTTGGATATGACGCTGTGGTGCAAGTTTTGATTCTTTAGAATCAAGCGGATTGCAGTTTGGACACTCCTAGTTCGAGATACAATTTTTTCAATGAGAGCATGAACTGCTATAAAGTCAAAGCAGCAGAGATGTGCTAGGTGCTTGCTTGTCGAAGTTGGAAATGCCTATTCCAGTTGTCTTCCTTGTCGGCCTGCAATGATGCGATCTGGTACATGTTCTTGCGCTCACCAATGATAAAATATAGTCTCTCCGAGCCTCCAAGAGTAGGGATTTCACCGTCGAGGTCGAAAGAACACTTCATATGTCTCTCGCACCAGGCCGCAACAAAGAGACGAGTGTTCCACTGCAAATCATTGTGACATCTCGTACATATTCTTAGTGATATCAGACATCTTGCAATATGTTGAAAAACTGCAAAAAAATAAAAAAAAAATATGGAGCATTAGTGCTAATGGCACGAAGTTTCTACGGGTATGGTAGTAGTAGCATGACGCTTTAATTCGGCATGATGTAAGTTGGTCCCAACGCCATAAAGCTTTTGATGTTATATGATGGTGTCGACAGTGTAAAGCTTCAATTAAACTATAAGTATCAATATTGATGACGAGACGTTTCAATTCGTCGTACAACTTACTGCTATCTTCTTGTAGATTACAGTAGCTTCTGTTTGCAGTTCCCGCTCATTGGATTTGTTGACTACAATAGAGGGAGGCATTCAGCGCACCAATTAAGACTTCTGCTTTCGGACATTATGGAGTGATACAGATGATGTATTTAGTTCGGTAGCTCTGCTGGTGTACAAGTAAGACTTCTCCCAACCTCGCATTTCATGAAAAAAGAAGAGGGTTAGCATGATCAATAAAAGAAAGGTCAACTAAAACAAGTCGGCATGGAAAGAGAAGTTGAAATTAAGGAGTCTTATTAATCTCTATCTTGATCATGAACTAAGTCGTTGAGTATCCAACACCAACAGTTTCGACCAGTAACGCACAAGCATCATGGACGGCGACACGATGATCAACTAGAAACAGCCAGCTTTGAGGAGGAGCAGATACATCCAACATATAGTTCGAATTGAACGACCTTCTTTTGGTGTTTGTGGACGACCGCTAGCAGCAAAACGAAAGTGATAAGAAAGACATAGCAAGGAAGGTCAAGTTTTGATTACAATTTGAGCTGGTTGGACCTCCTTTTATAGGAGTTGCTCGAGAAGGAATTTGTCTTTCAGTAGGAGAAAAATCAAAGTCAAGACAGAGTCCTTTCCCAAAGAAACCAAATCACAATTGAAGAGAGAGTTTGTTGTTGGATAAATCTGACTATCTGAGAAACGAAAAAATTACAGGTGCGAGCTAAAAAAGATAGAATTTGATCGGAACTAAAGATCTCAAGGAATCTTTTAAAGAAAGGGTCAGGCCATTTACTTAGGAGTACATTGGTGTCCAACAGCTAGTATTAAGAGTAAACTACTAGTATTTGACAGACGTGGGCTAGTGTCTAAGTTTGGCTAAAATTCCAGAAAAGTTAAGTTACTTTTCTACTAAAAAAATCCAGGGAGAAATGGATTAAAATAATGATTCAAAACTCAAAGGTGGAGTTATTTTGATCAGTTATCATTAACACAGTCCCAAGTTGATCTCCTAATTGGATAGAAAAATATTATGACACGCAAAGTTGCTCATCTCCTTATTGAGAAGGTCTACTTAAGTGATTATGTTGGAGGATTTTACATGAAAATGTAAAACAAAAGCTTCAATTTTGATATTTCATGCTTCATATTGAAGGAAATGTGTGCGATCAAGTCCAATTGGGGATTTTGTGCAAAAGAACAAATTCTTTTTTGTATATCTTGGTGGTACTTCAAGTCTTACCATTGGAGTTCACGAGCTCACACCACGACAAACCTTGAAATATGGGGCATCTGTAGACATGTAAAAATTATTAAATTTAGTCCATACAAAATTTGGAGTAAATTCTAAATTACTTTGGGTCAAATAATTAATTTGGACTTCACAAATTAATGAGTCCATTTTTAATTTCAACCCCAAGGTCCATTTCATCTTAAGGCCCAGGCTCATGCCATGTGTTAAGTGACATGGCATGCCCAGTCAACTCAAAGCTAACAAGATGACGCCACATGTTAAATTATGTGTCAACCCTAGTTGAAAACGGTGACCAATCAAGAGTTGCCAAGTATCTAAAATGATATGTCTTGGCCAATCACAAGCAAGCTTATCACATAGCTTATGTGATAAGATTGATGACTCAAGTTGGCCAATCACATTGGAGGAAAAAGATATGTGTTTATCATAAGTTCCCTCCCCTACAACTATAAATAGGGGGTCTCCATAAGGCCAAAGGGACAAGAAAAAGATACATATTGAAGCTCTCCTCCACAGTAGTGATTCACAAGTCTTTCGCATAGCAAGAAGTCGTCGTCTCCAAGGGGCGAGCAGCAAGTTTTCCATCCTCCATGTTTGTGATCAAAGCCTAGCTCCATATTCGTGGTCAAATCCCAACAACAAGTGGTCCATCAATTCAAGAACAAGCTAAGCTCTCGAATTGACGGTCGTGAGGAGAAGAATCAGAGGATTACATCTTTTAAACTTAAGATTGTTCAAAGATTGTAACACGCGTAAATTATTGAAATTCAAATACTTTTATTTGTCACTATATTTCTTGTCTTGAATATTATTTTCAGGAACAAAATTTTAGTTGTTACACACAGTATGATAAGGATGATATATGAGTTTTTTTTTTTTAATTTGGCTTTGACTTCACAGTAATACTTTTAGTCTACGGTAGAAATTATTTATATTTGGTAAGCGAAAAAGTGTATAAAATTTGTATAATTTTTATATATAACATATAATATATATATATATATATATATATATATAT
>MU728258.1:3449-43319 GCA_026770625.1 Nicotiana glauca | reverse complement strand
TCCTCCTCCTCCTCCTTCTTCTCCTTCTCCTTCTTCTTCTTCTTCTTCTTCTTCTTCTCCTCCTCCTTCTTCTTCTTCTTCTTCAGGAACTTTCACTTGTTTTCCTTTGACTGCAGACCTGGTTCTTTTTTCCATGGAGGGTTCAGCCGATACAGATTCTGAAGGCTTCTTGGTAGAAGTCTTGGATTTCTTTGGTGTAGGAGTGGGAACCTTCTAAGTTGTACCTATTTCCTGATGGACCAATTCCATATCCTCTTCCTCTTCTTCTGCAGCCACAGAACTTTCCACAACTTTAGCTTTTCCCTTTTCCTTATTCTTTTTCTTGCTTGCCTATAGGGCTTTCTGCACCTCAGCCTCACTTTGCCTTACCCTGCTTCTAGTAGCTTTCACCTTTGGTGCTGAAGGGACAGTAGACTTAGGAGGTGACACCTTGCTCTTCTTTGTTGGCTTAGAGGCAGTTGGAGCCTTTTGATAAGAAGCTTTGCGCTTTTTGGGATCATAGCTTGCTCTAACCTTCTTCATAATGTCAGCCAAGGTTTCTTCCACAGATGAAATAGGTCCATCTTGTTGTTTACTCAGGTGTACAAGACCTTCAGCAGCCTCCCCAGATTCACTTTCCCCTGGCTTGTTGCCACTCTCCTCAACTCCTCCACAAATTGCAAGAATTTCACCTTTCTTTTTCTTTCCCTTCCTCTTAGATTCTCCCTCACTTACATCTCTCACAGATCTCACCAACACAAACCTATCATCTACTTTCTCCACTACATCAAATAAAAAAAACATAGCATGTATTTACCTCTTTAGGGGTTTCTTGATTCTTGTCTGAGTCAGAAGACACACGTTCTTCTCTATCACTTGCAGAGACAAAGGCCTCAGACTCTAAGCTTGAGTCAGATGATTCCTTTTCGGAGCTTTCATCTTTTTGACTTGCTTTCAATTTTTCGTTGAGAGCAGTTCTCAGAGCACCAGTAGCCACAGTCTTTCTTGCCAACATTTTCTGCCAGCGGAATCTAGGTTTAGGGTTATCGCTAGGAGGTACAGATGAAGGTGTGTTAGGAGATGCCGGTGGGGGAGTTAATGGATTTTCTTGAGTATTAGTCATGGCGGAGAATTTCTGGAGATATTTGGATAATTTTAGAGAGAAGGAGGATGATAAGGGGTTTAGCACTTAATGACGGTTATGGACTGAAATAGGAATATGTGGAGTGTATTTAAAGTGAAGTATGATTAGAAGCAATAATGGCAGGCTTTTTAGCAGTGGTCAATCAAGAGTCTAATGTCCTTAAGAGATAAATAGATGACACTAGTTTTAAAGAAAAAGTCTCGTTTTCTTTAGAATTCTAGGAGAATGAAACTGGTTCAATGCTCAACGGTTACATTTTTAAGACTTTGGTTAGGATAGGACTTCTGCTCATAATTGGAATATTTATTTTTCTAATTGTGCAAAGTATAGAAACATACCTGACCTTTTCTTATGAGCATATACTGATGAACCAGGTTCTTCAAGTAGAACTTCTCTTGATTATGCTTCATATATCAGAATAGAAAAAAACTTTGTAAGAGATCAATGAATTAATATAAACACACGTTACATGAGTATACTGATTAGAGTATGAGACTGAGTAAGAATTAGTCTAGATATTTACATAAAGTCAGAACTTCTAACCAAAAATGTGTTTTTTTTTAAACTTTTTCATTTTCTTTTTTTTTCATTGCATTCTGAACTGGTTCCCTTTTAGGTGATCTTAATCATCCCTAATTCCAAATTGTTCCTTTCAAAGTTTTCCATATTCAGTGCTTTGGTGAAGATGTCAACTATTTGTTTATCAGTAGCACAGAATTCTATTGAGATTAATCCTTTCTCATAATTATCTCTCAAAAAGTGGTATCTAACATCTATGTGCTTGGTCATTTTATGATGAATATGGTTCTTTATCATACTTATTGTGAACACGTGGTTTTTGCCTCGCTTAAATTATTCCTATAGACTTCTTAGAATTAAGATTTCTCTTTTATTATTTAATTTTTAGGATTTAATTGCGTATTTTTGTGTGTATTCTTATTTGTGTGTGCATGATAAATCATAAAAAAATAGCACATTTGCATTTAGGATCCCATTTTTATATTTTTAGTTCTACTAGTTAATTAACATTACAAAAAATACGAGAAAATAACAAAAATAGTCCTTTTTGCATTTTTACTTTAATTTTTGATTTTTTCTTAGTTTTCTTTTAAAGTAGAATTTATAAAAAATTAATTAGTTTAATTTTAGAGTTAAATTTGGTTTTTTCATTTTAATTTTGTATTTAAAAAAATCTTAAAAAAATAAAATGAAAATGAAATGAAATTGAAAAAAAAAGAAGAGAAAATGAAAAAAAAAGAAAATTAAACAATAGGGGTCTTAATGAAATATGCATGTTTTGGGTCAGTTTTTAAATAAATCAACAACCCAAATGAACCAAACCCGTCTCAACCCAAAACCAGCCCAAATGCCCGGTCCGGCCTCAACTTAAACGATGTCGTTTGGGCAACTTTCAATCAGGACCGTCGAGGTTTCTTGATCGGACGGTCCTGAAGCCCATATCATTTGATATAAATCTGTCCAAACAAGACCTCACCCCCCTCCCCCAGGCCCCCTACCTCACCATCTCTCAGAACCCTCTAACCTTCAGCGTAATACCGCCATCCTCCGCCGGTCAAAAATTGCCTTCGCCGGCGGCGATTGTTCAAATTCCCCAAAATTTACACCACAGCCTCCTCTCCTTCTCCTCATTACGGATCCAAGCTCTGTTTTTCTCAAATCCCCTCCAAACCCGTCGAATATCCAAAACCCTAGCGCTGCCTCCGCCGTGTACGACGGCGCCGCCTCCGAACCTCACCAAAATCACACCCTAGGCTCTCCTCACCTCCCTCTTCCAAAATCCCTAATTAGTTTCCTTCGAATCTAGCCCGAAGTTCTTGAATTTTAAATCAAAGAAGGGGAGAATCCTAGGTGTCGAAGCTGTTTGATTTCCTCCCAATTCCTTGAGTCCAAATATTGATTTGGGTCACAAAATAATGCTTCTGTTTGTTCTTGGCAAAGAACAAACGTCTAACATCATTTTGAGACTCAAATCGGAGTCCAGCCCCTGTTCTATCCTCCATTGCTGAGTCTTCCTATTTTTCTTTTATTATTTGAAATTCCTTGTTGTTAAAAATTAGTTTAAACTTTGT
The DNA here is from genome assembly GCA_026770625.1 of Nicotiana glauca. NCBI lineage: Eukaryota > Viridiplantae > Streptophyta > Magnoliopsida > Solanales > Solanaceae > Nicotiana > Nicotiana glauca. Next base: position 40,106 of record MU728258.1, on the reverse strand, counting down.
TTTCTATTAATTCTTTCATCATGCAGTGTTCTAGGTTCATTTAGTTTTATTAACATATGCCTTAAGTCTTTGATTTTATTTCTTATCGATTAGTTTAGTTTGATAATTCAATTAGTAGATCTGCATGTTCTTTGATTTTTGTTTGTGTTTTAGATTTTTCTTCTCTATTCATGTTAATTCTGTGTTAATTGTAGGTTTGACTGATTCTGTCTGCTCATATTGATTCCTTAGTTAAATCTGATTTTGTGTTAATTAATTCAAGGCCTAAAAAAGGTTAGTCGGACTGTTAGCTCTATTGTGGGAAGGTTTGGTTAATTGAAAATGGTTGGGAATTGCTGAAACATTTCCAGGCCCTTAATGATTAACCATGGTTATTTTGACCAAGTGAGAAAGGGCTGGGGTTAGTTAACCTAAGATAATAATTCAGGGGTGAAATCAGGGGTAGTATAGATATTTTACAATAAAAGAATCTTGCAGTAACTGAATTGGAACTCCCTAGAACCTTCTAGATTGAGGTTTTAATTTGAAAGTCAGGAACTTGGTAGTATAACTTGGTTACTTGACCAACAAGTCATAAAATGAGGGGTTTAAGTAGCTAAAAACAGAAAAACAAAAGGACTAAAGGCTAAAAACCCAAAGTCTCAAGCTGCCCTAGTAACTTGCCTATAAAGGCACTGTTATTTAGAGCTGAAGGGGGGATTGGAAGCAAAAAAAGACACTGAAAAATTCTGAAAACTTCAGGCGACCAAAAAACTCTAATCATAACTATTCCATTGAAATTCTTAGGTAGTTGAGGTTTTCAGAAGTTCCTGGAATCATTTTTGAGTTTAATTGGGTTCATTCGAGTCTATTTTGGGTGTTTACTGGTGCTGTTTGCATTGAAACTATTTCCTGGGCTGCTTGATACTATTTATGGGTTTAAAATTGATCTTAAGCTGCTGGTTCCTATTACATTACTGCTGCTGAACTTGCTGCCTCTTACTTCTTCCATTTCTAGGTATTTTCCTTGGCTCATAACAGAGGATCAACTGCTGAACATGTAATAGATTTGAAGTAATTTGAATGAAGGATGCATTCAAGCTTGATCTCCCTGTTATTTTACTGTCTTTGTGTGTCTCATGCTTAGCTATAGAATTATAGGTAGTGATTAGGCTTCTCCTTTCTGAAATTATGTATATAAGAGATTCTTATAAATTAGACAATGCATTACTTGTGTAATAATTGGACTGTAAGAACTTGAATTGTTCACATTTGCCCCAGTGTTCCAGATCTAGTATAGTTTAGAACTTTTTACAGTTCCCAGTTATTTTTGAAGTCATAGTTGCGAGTCGGAGAGCTATGATTCAATTAATGAATGCATAGTCTGACAAAACTCACAACTGAAGGTTCTATGTGTTTTATTGTTATTATAAGGAAATTCAATTATTACATAACATTATAGGTATTTGAAAGTAATAAAAATGATTAGTAATCTACTGATTTGAATTCCTTTTCATTAGTCATGTTCAGCAGTTATCCCGTTCAAATAATTTGTACATTGTATCCTTTATTTAGCCATAACAAATTTGGATCAAGGATGCATGCTGAAATAACTATAGTCAGTTAGTTGGTGTAAACGCATAAAATTAGCACCTAATTAGCCTTCCTACTTCATGAGATTGTATGGTATTGTGTTTTGGACCTTGGTTTAATTAGGCCACAAGAACCAGGCCCGATAAAGGCCCAGTCAGGACTAATGCCATTTTGAGGGTATATATTTGGGTCTAGCTCCAATTGGAGCCCACTTTACATCCCAAAAACGTATCCAAAGCTGGATTGCAATTGGATCGACGTTGGACCTTTGATTCATTCATATTGAGCCCAAAGACTGGGCCCATAAGTTATTTTCACACCTGAATCGCATATGGGCTTGAGTACAGCAGCATGTTTGCTTAAAGTTCGAAATACTGACATACTTAGTTGTAGTTAATTAATTAGGACACCTTTCAACAATTGGATTTAAGCCATAATTAGATTACAATTAGTTCATGGCATTCCATGTGTTAAGATAAATGTCCTGTTAAAATAAATTGGAGATGCGCCACGCCGAATAAAATCGTAAAATTGCGTGGAACTCTTTAATTATATTTTTAAAATCCTTAGAACTTGGGACGTGTCATTTAGCAAATTTTCATGGCCTCCCGCAAAGTTAACAATGCGTTAGTTGCTTTAGGCGCGTTCTTTAATAATTTTACCTTCCTAAATTCGGGTGTGCATTTCATGTGACCCAAATTCAAATCCTAAAACGTTGAATAAGATATGTTCCGGATTGCAGGTGCATTTCATGTGACGCGACCCAAAGACATATTTTAAACGACATTCAACATTCTCTAAAAATAAAATAAAAGCGATAAATATTTTAAAAGTGCACCATAGGTTAAACATATATAAAATAAAACACTTAAGCCAAATATAGCTTTTGAGTGACCGTGCTAGAACCACGGAACCCGGGAATGCCTGACACCTTCTCCCAGGTTAACAGAATTCCTTACTCGAATTTCTGGTTCGCGGATTGTTAAACAGAGTCATTCTTTTCCTCGATTCAGGATTTTAAACCGGTGACTTGGGACACCATAAATCTCCCAAGTGGCGACTCTGAATCTTTTAATAAATAAATTCCGTTTTGATTGTCACTTCAAGTTGGAAATAACTCCTTTTATTATACCCCTTTCCGGGAGTATAGTAAAAAAGGAGGTGTGGCAGCTCTGACGACTCTGCTGGGGATAAGAACCCAGAACTCTAGTTCAGGGTTCAGAATTCGAGCTTAGAATAATTGTTATATTTAGCTTTATCTGATTTTGTTAAATGTTTGGGCCTAATGTGCTAAGTGTTGCTATTACTGCTTTGATACTTTATGAACTGTATATAAACTCCTACGAAACCCATCTCCTCTCTGAGTCTTCTAAATCATGAAGAATGGTGCACTTCGTGTGACTTCTTTTCTGCCTAGAGTCCAATCCCATTTTAGAACGAGGTTCGTATAAGTTGCTAAGCCGGTGGAGCTTCAGTATTCTCGGTATGCTGCCTCCCCCCGGCTCGAGCTGTCCGCTCAGGTAAGCCAGGTCTAGAACAATAAACCCAGGTTTTAAACCTAGAATAACAAAACCTCATGTCGGATCCCTAGTAGGAATGCTTGTTTGCATCATATGCATTTGACTTAGGGGACTCAACATATGGGTTGGGTTCGTCTAGGACATGTGACCTGAAATGAAAATACCATCCTGATGCATCTTACTTGCTACTTGTGCATTTATTTGCTTTAGACTCGCATGCTGACCGACTTTTGAATACTGGGAAATGTTGAAAAAGAAAAAGAAGGAGAGAGAAATGGAAGTGTAGAGAGTTAAGAGAGTTAATCACCTGTTTTGAAAATACCAATGCCCAAATAATGTCGAAACTCAGCCAAATTTTTGGGAGATTGAAAAGGAAAAGGAGGGAAAAAATGTTTTCAAAAATAGTTTGTTTGCCGATGAAATAAAAGAAAAGAAAAAGAATTTTTTTGTCTTAAAAAATAGTTTGCTTTATTTGCCCGAACTACGCCAGTTTGATTCTCACAGGGTGTGGGATACGTAAGCAACACCCATCAGGTCCAACTTCCTTTTTAAAATAGCCTGGAGAGAACAAAAATTATTTCTAATTAAGGTGATTCCATTCTTGTCAAAAATAGTCAAACGTCCCTAAAAGGGCGCCGGAAGGCTGTTTTTGCAAGAATAGCCACCTTTGGTCATTTTCCAATATTTTGGCTAGTTAGCCGACGCAGCCTTAAAATCTTCATCCCCGAGATGCTAAAAGGCCGTGTTTGTAAAACCGGGTTTTATTTTAATTTGAAAAAGAAACAAGAAAATGTCAGTTTTGTTTTGAGTCAAATAAATCTTGATTTTTTTAATCACCTTAATAAATGTGCAGGATGAGCAAAACTAAAATTGAACCTTTCACAATCTTTAATGGTATCCCCTTGAGGCTTCACATATGGTGGAATGACCTGGCAAATGGTAGTAAAGAAACAGTGGTGAAAATCCTGGGAGGTCTCATCAGTTTATTGAATGTCAAGCCAAGATCGGATATCATCGAAGCTTTAATACCTTTTTGGGACCCGACTCGCAATGTATTTCGCTTCTCTGACTTTGATCTTACACCCACGCTGGAGGAAGTAGCAGGTTATGCAGGCCTTGATGGAAACATGAGAGGTCAATATCCTTTCTCACCAAGACCGATATCCCCACCCCGATTTTAAGATCTACTGAGTATTAGCTGGAATATTCAGAATGAGGACCTCTCTGAAGGATGTTGTACTCTCATGTTCTTGTATCAACGTTATGGTAATCCTCGAGGTTTCGAAGATCCGAACCTTGGACAGACCCATGCCGGATATAGAAACAAATGGAAAGCAAGACGGGGTTTGGCATTCATAGTAGCATTCTTGGGGGTTGTGATATGTCCACGAAAAGATGGTAAGATAGAAATGGGCCTCGTAGGGATGATCGATGTTGCAATTAAAAAGGCCAATAGCATTGTGGTTCCCTTGATCTTGGCTGAAATCTACCGGGCCCTGACTATCTACCGGGAAGGAGGAAAGTTCTTCCAAGGGTGCGATCTGTTACTTCAATTGTGGATGCAAGAACACCTCTGCCACCGGGTGGGATATATGAATCACGGTTTGACCGGTATAAGTTGCATTGAAAAATTTGAAGAACGAGTAATGGGTGTTGAATTTCCTGAAGGTACTGAAGCTTGGCTTGTCCAATTGAGATCCCTGACTGCCGATAAAATTGAATGGGCATTTGGGTGGCTTCCTGACACTGAGGCGGTATACATGTCGGCTGGAGAGTGTTATATTCTCTTAATGGGCATCCGGAGTATCCAGCCATATGCTCCCCACCGGGTATTGCGCCAATTAGGAAGGTTTCAAGTCGTCCCCAGTGATGAAGACCTGAGTAAACAAGTCATTGAGTTGGGTCCGAAAGCCGCATTTCCAGAAGATAAATTCGTAAGCTATGGAATGAATGTAGATTTCTCGAACCTAAAATCATGGTCCGAGATCCAACTAGAGGAGAAGTGTATCCTAAGTATAATGTCTGGTTCCGGATTCCCCCAAGATCTGCTAAGAGATCTCATGTCCAACAATTTACTAATGACTCACAAGAACAATGGGGTTGGTTGGCAAAAGAAGAAAGCTACAGGGCCAAAATAAGCAAGCTGGAAAAACAAGTTACAGACCTGCAATTTGAAAATAGTGTGCAAGTTGCTGCTGATGATGGGGAAAAGAAAAGATTGACTCAGGAAAATGAGGCGCTCAAGGCTCAAGTCCGGAAGTTGAAAATAGCTGTCAGAAACCCGGAGAGGAGTCGAGTAGATGAAAGACTGTAAGCAGCCTGAAAAAGAAAGCCCTTGAATGCCAAGATGACCTAGAAATGTCAGGCTAGTTTAGCAGAAGTCCGGGCTCAACTGTCAGAAAATGATAAAGGTCGGGCTCAGTTTGTGCAACAAATGAAGAGAAAGTATGAAGGGACAATCACTAGCTTAAAAGGAAAGGTAGATGCTCTTGAAAATGAGGCAGCCAAACAGGCTAGGGATTTCAAAGCTGAGAGGGAGCACTTTTATGATATGATGGCCCAAATAGAAGAAGGGATACAGTAGTTGCAAAGTCAAAATCTTCATGATTCTCAGGTGTTAGAAGCCAGGAGTGAACAGATAGGGCGGTTGCTTCAAGAAAAAGGCAGAATTAGAGAGAGGATCCTAGCCATTGCTGATTACATCGCGGTAAAGTGCCATATGTGCGAGGATATGACTCGCACCACTTTCATCGCCGCAGTGATGACTTTTGTCAAGCATGTTATGAGTGATTTGGATCGCTTACAGGGGGATCTCGCAGATAGGCCCGCGATGAGGCCTAATGATGCCCTGCGGGCACCAGGAACAATTGAGGCTTTAATGAATTCAGGATTTCTCGAGTTTGTATTGTCTTTTATATTTCTTTTTGAGTTTGTATTTCTTTTATTAGAGTATATGGGTTGTTCGTTTTCAAGTCTGCGTTTCTTGTTCAAAGTCTGTAAGTTTTCAAGTCATTGTAATCAAAGTTTGTTTTATTATAAAAATTGAAAATTCCAAAAAATGTTTTATTATTTTTACCTTTCATCTCCAAGAACTACGCTTGGTCTGATTCATGCGGGGTAATGATACGTAGGCAATCTCTATAGGATTCGACCATAATCAAATATAAAAAAAAAGAAAAGGAAAAAGAGAGAGAAAATAAAGGAAAAACAACATGAGAAGAAAGGAGAAGAAAAAGGGAAAATAAAGAAATCGAGGAAAAGAAACAAAAGAGAAAGAAAAAGAGAGAAAAACAACATGAGAGGAAGAGAAAAGAGGAAAAAATAAGAAAGTCGAGAAAAAAAAATAATAAGAGAGGGAATGAGAGAGAAAAACAAAGAAAAGCAAAAGCAAGGAAAAGAGATGAATGAGTAAGAGAATTTGAAAATGAAAAGCCGAGATGACGCAAGCAACCAAACAAATGCATAATAGAAATGGTTAATTGTTAGGGTGCATTAATTGCCCAAATGTGTGGCTACCAATCTGTTAAAACTCTAACCGCTAACAAAATTGTTGTTGATGTTGAGTCCAGACAGGTGGTTAGTTGTTCTGGCATTCTGGCAACCTATTCCTATAATACCCGGTCAAAAGGCAGATTAAACATGACTAATCAGGAATTGGAGGCGAGTATTGTTGACCCATCAAAAGAAGTGGAGGAAGTTGATGTTAATGCGATGAAAGAGGAGATGTATAAGTTGAAGCAACAAATGGCTGAAATGTATCAAGCCTGGGTAAAGGGGCATCTACAACTAGTTTATCTTGCCAACCCTGCTTATATTCCACCATTGGCTCAACCTCAAGATCCTCCCACTGTGAATTCATCCCCGACCTTTCCTACCTACCAACAATGCTACAGCACCACCTCCCAAACACCACCAGCCCCACCACCTAAACTGGTCACATACCCTACCCCACCAACCACTCATGTATTTGTGGCACCTCCACCTGCTACATTACACCGATCTTCCAGTAAGCCTCTACTCCAAACTCAAGACAATCATTATTATCCCCCAAAACTGACCTTCAAAGTACCTGAACCATGTTCTTACCCTCCTTATTTTGATATCTCGATAGAAATTAAGAAGCTTCCCAAGAACCTCGAACAGGAAGAGATGGCTAGGAAAGTCAAAAGCTTGGAGCAATCTTTCAGGAATATGCAGGGGCTAGGTGGGCAAGTAAGTGTGGCCTATAAAGACATGTGTCTGTTCCCAGATTTCCAGTTACCAGTAAGGTTCAAGTTGCCCAAATTTGATTTATATGACTGGCATGGTGATCCCGCAGTACATCTAAGGGGTTTTTATGGTAAAATGAGAGGAGCAGGTGGAAGAGACGAATTATTGATGGCGTACTTCAGTCAAAGTTTAAGTGGCTCAGCTTTGGAATGGTACACCCGACAAGATCATGGTCAGTGGTACACTTGGGATGATCTGGCTCAAGCGTTTGCATGTCATTTTCAGTACAATCTTGAAATTGTCCTAGACTGTCTGTCATTGATGAAAATTGAGAAAAAGCCCGGGGAAAGCTTCAGAGAATACGGTTTTTGCTGGAGAGAGCAAGCGGCGAGGGTCGACCCGCCAATGAAAGAAAGTGAAATGGTTGATTACTTCTTGCAGGCTTTGGAGCCCACTTACTTTGGTCACTTGGTGTCAATAGTGGGGAAATATTTCAATGAAGTTGCAAAACTGGGAAGCATGGTGGAAGAGGGACTTAAATCCAACAAAATCATGAGTTATTCAGCAATCAAGGCAACCACCCAGGCTATTCAAAGCGGCACTGGGGGTGTATTGGGAAAGAAGAAGAAAGAGGATGTTGCAGTAGTTGAGTCAAGAGCTTGGCCTAGGGGCCCATCACCGTACTATAACCAGCCTCGACCCCACCCCTAAACTTACCCCCACACTCCATATAGCCCACCACAACACTATTACCCACCTCCAGATCCACACTTTTCCGTCCATCATGCCCAAACATACCCCCAACCTCCTGCCCATGCACCATGGCGCGTGCCAACCCCACAAAATACTTACACAGCTCCCCAAAACACTTACCCACCCCCAAAAGCTTACAGAAATCCCCATGGTGCAGGTTTCCATCCTAACCAAGCCTACAAGCATGAGAGGACACATAAGCAGAAAACTTTTACCCCTTTGGGAGAATCATATACCAGTCTATTCCACAGGCTGAGACAGTTGGAATGCTGAGTCCGATTGAGCCTAAGTTGCCAAATCTCCTTCCAAGAAATCTTGATCATTCATTGAGTTGTGATTATTGTTTGGGGGCTCCGGGGCATGACACAGAGAAGTGCTGGAAATTGAAAACAGCTATTCAGGAGCTCATTGATACCCACTGAATTGAGGTGCAAGCCCGGAGACGCCTAATATCAATCAGAATTTGTTGCCAACCCATCATGAGACCCATATGATTGAGCTAGTGCGAAAGGGAGGAGAGCATAAGAAGCCCTCACAGACCATGATGATGATCAGGGCTAGTGAAATCAAGCCAAGTGGGGAATCAACTAATGGGAAGACATCGATCAAGGTGAAGGAGATAGGTAGTAAACCAGTTGTGGTGGTTCAGAAGGAGTCTTCAAGCGTTATTGTAGTGAAACAAGAACAAGCTAAAGTGGTGGTGCCAGGGGCAACTACCAAGCACTTTGTAATCGTGGAAGGTACTCGCATAGAGCCTGTTATCATCAAGCCAGTGACTCAGCTACCGGTAATCAGTGGTAAGGTTGTTCCATGGAATTACGGTCGAGTGACAGTGATTTATAAGGGGAAAGAAGTGAAAGAAGAAGTTTGTGAAACCCACAGTCTGACTCGCTCAGGGAGATGCTTTGCCCTTGAAGAGTTGAGAAAAGCCAAAAACCGCCAAAGATAATCCAGCGTCAGTGAAGAAAGGTGTAACTAAGGAAGAAGCAGAAGAATTCTTGAGGAAAATGAAGATGCAAGATTATTCCATTGTAGAACCTTTGAGAAAGACCCCTGCGTAGATCTCGTTGCTCTCATTATTGGTCCATTTCGATGAGCACCGTCGGGTGCTGATGAAAATTTTGAATGAGGCTCATGTTCCCGACAATATATCGGTAAATCACTTGGAGAAAATAGCAAACAAAATATTCGAGGTGAACAGAGTTACCTTCTCTGATGATGAGTTGCACGTGGAGGGTATTGAGCATAATAGGGCCCTTTATCTGACGGTGAAGTGCGAAGATTCTGTGGTGACCCGAGTTCTGATCGACAATGGGTCTAGTGCAAACATTTGCCTTCTCTCTACGCTGAACAAGATGAAAGTGGACGATGATATAATTCTCAAAAACAACATTTGTGTTCGAGGGTTCGACGGTGGAGGCAAAGATTCAATGGGTGATATAGTATCAGAATTGACAATAGGGCCTGTTGATTTCACTATGGAATTCCAAGTGTTGGATGTGGCGTTTTCGTACAATATTCTTCTAGGGCGACCCTAGATTCATGCAGCCAAGGCAGTGTCGTCCACCTTGCACCAGATAATCAAATTTGAATGGGACAGACAGGAAATTGTGGTGCACGGTGAGGATAATCTGTGTACCCTGGGTGATGCAATTGTGTTTTTCATCGAAGCTAAAGACGACAAGGGTCCATGGGTCTATCAAATCCTTAACACAGTATCAGTTGAAAAGATCCCAGAGGGTGAGCTTGTTCCAATCCCTAAAGTAGAAACCATATCGGTTATGGTGGCTTCAGAGATGTTGAAGAATGGCTTCGTACCTGGCAAGGGTTTGGGTGCTTCTCTGCAAGGCATCGTGCAACCAGTGTCTCTTCCCAAAAACATGATACTTTTGGTTTGGGGTTCAATCCTACATCTGCAGACATAAGGCGAGCCAGAAAGTTGAAACAAAGAGGGTGGGTTCTTCCAAAGCCCATCCCGCGGCTATCCATATCATTTGTTAAGCCTAGTGCCAGAAAGCGCTCAATGTCAACAACTCCCAGTTCATTGATCGATGCTGATAGAGATTTGGATAAAGGGTTCGAGAGGTTGTTCAATGAGGTAAACATGGTGGAAGCTAGAGAAAGATCAAGCAAGGTAGATGTGTAATTTGTGGGGCCCTGTGCAAAGATCAACAATTGTGAAGCTACTCCTCTTCCTACTCGGAGGGAGTCTTGGTAGTCGGCTTTGATTTTTCTTTCAGTTTAATCTGGATTATTTCCAGGGTTGTAATTCAGATGCTATGTTTCGTCCGTTTGGATGAGTTAAACCTTGTTATCTTTAAATTTCAATGAAATGCAATTTCCCTTCTTTCCATTCCTAATATTTTTTTTTTATTTTCTTTTTCTTTCTTGCACAGTTCTTTTTATGCTGGTTTCAATGGCATGACATGCATGAGGAATCTCCGGCCCAATCTTAAATGCCAATCTAATTCTGAAATAATAATATAAGAAATTGAGTGTGATGATGAAGTGGAATATGATGATGAGGCTTTTGAGGAGATCAGAAAAGAATTAAGCTATTTTGTTGAAAAACCCAAACCTAATCTGAATGATACATAAGCAATCAACTTAGGGGATCAAGATAATGTCCAAGAAACTAAAAGAAGTGTCCATCTTGAACCACAACTCAGAAAAGAGATAATTAAAGCATTGTTTGAGTACAAAGATGTTTTTGAATGGTCATATGACGACATGCTGGGTTTAAGCACTGATTTGGTGGTTCACAAATTGCCCACTGACCCAGCATTCCCCCTGTCAAGTAAAAGTTGAGGAAATTTAAGACCGATATGAGTATGAAGATCAAATAAGAAGTCACCAAGCAGTTTGGGGCAAAAGTCATTCGAGTCACACGATATACCACCTGGTTAGCCAATGTTGTGCCTATGCCGAAGAAGGATGGAAAGACCAAGGTGTGCGTTGATTATCGTGATATCAACAAGGCAAGTCCAAATGACAATTTCCCACTACCAAACATCTATATCTTGATTGATAATTGTGCCTAACATGAGAATGGTTCTTTTGTGGATTATTATGCGAGCTATCACCAGATTTTAATGGATGAGGAAGATGCAGAAAAAATAGCATTCATCACTCCATGAGGAACGTACTGCTACAGAGTCATGCCATTTGGGTTGAAAAATGCTGGGGCAACCTACATGAGAGCGATGAAAACCATATTCCACGACATGATACACAGACAAATCGAGGTATATGTGGATGATGTAATTATAAAGAGCAGGGAGCAGTCTGACCATGTTCGGGATCTAAGAAAGTTCTTTCAAAGGCTTCGCAGGTACAATCTCAAGCTCAATCCTGTGAAATGTGCTTTCGGTGTTCCATCTGGAAAATTGTTGGGATTTATAGTCAACCGTCGAGGTATCGAATTGGATCCATCAAAAATCAAATCCATACAAGAATTTCCACCTCCTAAGAACAAGACCGAGGTGATGAATCTGTTAGGGGGGTTGAATTATATCAGCAAGTCTATTGCTCAGCTTACGACAACTTGTGAGCCTATCTTCAAGCTGTTAAAGAAGGATACCACGGTCAGGTGGATAGACGAATATTAAGAAGCATTTGATAATATAAAAGGGTATCTGTCAAACCCACCAGTATTGATCATGCCATAACCAGGGAGGCCTTTGATTTTATATTTGACGGTTTTTGACAACTCATTTGGATGCGTGCTAGGTCAGCACGACATCACCAGCAGGAAAGAGCAGGCCATATACTACCTCAGCAAGAAGTTCATAGCTTACGAGGTTAAGTATACTCAGCTTGAGAGGACGTGTTGCGCTTTAACTTGGGTAGCGCAGAAGCTGAAACATTACCTGTCATCATATACCACTTACCTCATCTCTCGGTTGGATCCATTAAAGTACATCTTTCAGAATCCTATGCCCATGGGAAGGCTCGCAAAGTGGCAAATCTTGCTCACGGAGTTCGACATTATCTATGTGACCCGGACTGCAATGAAAGCACAAGCGTTGGCTGAGAATCTAGTAGATGAAGAATATGAACCTTTGAAAACACACTTCCCCGATGAAGAGGTAATGCACGTTGATGAGTTGGAACAAGCTGAGAAGTCATGATGGAAACTTTTCTTTGATGGGGTTGTCAATATGAAAGGCGTTGGGATATGAGCGGTACTTATTTCTGAAATAGGGCAGCATTACCCTGCTACGTCTCAGCTTAGCTTCTATTGTACTAATAATATGGCCGAGTATGAAGCATGCATTTTGAGTTTGAGGTTAGCTGTGGACATGGGTGTCCAGGAAGTCTTGGTCATGGGTGACTCAGACCTAATGGTACACCAAATTCAGGGGGAATGGGAAACACGAGATTTGAAGCTTATACCGCACCGACAATGTTTGCATGATCTTTGTAAACAGTTTCAATCAATAGAGTTCAAGCACATTCCAAGGACTCATAATGAGGTTGCCGATGCTTTGGCCACTCTGGCATCAATGTTGCATCATCCAGACAAGGCTTATGTGAACCCTCTGCAAATTCAGGTCCGCGATCAGCATGCTTATTGCAATATGGTAAAAGAGGAACTTGATGGTGAGTCGTGGTTCCATGATATCAAAGAATATCTTAGAATGGGAGGGTATCCAGTATAGGCCATAGGGGATCAAAAAAGAGTAATTCGGCATTTGGCAAGTGGATTTTTCTTCAGTGAAGGGGTATTATACAAAAGAACTCCAAATCTTGGTTTGTTGAAATGCATAGACGCTAGACAGGCCATAACTATCATGGCTGAGTTACATTCAGGGGTTTGTGGACCATATATGAGCGGGTATGTGTTGGCAAAGAAGATTCTCTGGGCAGGTTATTATTGGCTTACTATGGAGCGAGATTGTATCAGCTCTGTGTGCAAGTGTCATCAGTGTCAGGTGCATGGAGATTTGAGTCACTCTCCACCATCGAAACTGCACACAATGTCTGCGCCATGGCCTTTTGTTGCATGGGGCATGGATGTCATTGGGCCCATTGAGCCAGCAGTGTCAAATGGGCATAGGTTTATTCTGGTGGCCATTGATTATTTCACCAAGTGGGTTGAGGCCGAAACTTTCAAGTCCGTAACTAAGAAGGCGGTGGTTGATTTTTTGCACTCGAATATCATTTGTCGATTTGGGATACCAAAGGTGATCAGTATAGACAATGGGGCTAACTTCAACGGTCATTTGATGAAGGAAGTATGTCAGCAGTTTAAGATTACACATCGGAATTCTACCCCTTACCGCCCCAAGGCAAATGGAGCGGTTGAAGCGGTCAACAAGAATATAAAGAAGATACTCCAGAAAATGGTAAAGGGTTATAGACAGTGGCATAAAGAGTTTCCTTTTGCATTGTTGGGTTATCGCACTACTGTCCATACTTCAGTAGGGGCAACCCCTTATGTGTTGGTTTATGGAACTGAGGCAGTGATACCTGCAAAGGTGGAAATTTCGTCAGTTCGGATCGTCGCAGAAGCCGAAATTGATGATGATGAATGGGTCAAAGCCCGTTTGGAGCAATTGAGTTTGATCGATGAGAAAAGATTGGCAGTAGTGTATTATGGTCAGTTGTATCAACAAAGAATGGCTAGAGCATATAATAAGAAGGTGCACCCGTGAAAGTTTGAAGTGGGTCAACAAGTGTTGAGGCGTATTCTTCCACATCAGGCCGAGGCCAAAGGCAAGTTCGCCCTAAATTGGTAGGGGCCCTTCATCGTGACGAGAGTGTTGTCCAATGATGCTTTGTATTTGACAGACATAGAAGGCAAATGTGTTGAAATGGCCATCAATTCCGATGTGGTCAAAAGATATTATGTATGATTTCCTTTGAATTAATTGCATTTGTTTGTATTTGGCATATTCTGAAGATTGGAATGACGAAGGCATTTTGTTTTTCTATCTAAACACTTTATCCTTTGTTACCCCTTTGAGCCGCATTTATTTTCTTTCATACCCCTCTTTCGGAATCAGTGACAAGATTCGTAAACAGAAGCGTGGAAAGTAAGTGAAGGAAAGAGAAAGAAAATAATGAAAATAAAGAGAGAAGAAAAATGAAAATGAAAAGAAAAAAAAAAGAAGAAAAGAAAAAGAAAAGGAAAAAGAAAAAGAAAGAGAAAAAGAAAAAGAAAAATAGAAGGAAAAAGAGTGAGAAACAAAAAGAAAAATGGAAAGAAAGATCACAACAACAAAGTAATTTTGTGACATGAACTACGTTCGACCTGATTCCTTTTAAGGATATGTAGGCAGCCTCACGGTTCGGTCCCATCAAAATAAGAATCCAAAAGTCCCCAAGTGAGAAACTGGGGCAGAAGTTGCGTTTGTGCAAGAGATTTGATTCCGAAAGTTGTAATTTTGAACCCATTTGAATTATTTTAAGCCTTTGATACCCTTTCTTTCTAACCCTATCCAAAAGCCTGCATTACGGTCCAAAGAAAGACGTTCTGATCAGTCTTCAAGAAATGCAAAATCAAGCAAGAAGAGGTAATCCATGTTAGGGACAACACTCTGGTCCAAGCAGAAAAATGATAAAAATGAGAGTCTTATTGGTGAAAACCCTCACGGGTACTGTAAGGCGAAGAGAGCTGAGAGAAATAAAAATGAGAGAGTCTTATTGGTGAAGGCCCTTGCGTGAACCTTAAGGTGAAAGTAAGTTTTCAGATGAACAAATGAGAGGGATTTTGTTGGTGAAAATCGTTCAGGACACCGCAGGATGGACAATGTTAGGGTTTGGTTAAAGGAATCAGGTTATGGAACTCAGGGGCGAAAAGCGTGGAAAGTGAAAGTTTATTGGTTGGACGGATTGGGCCGATTAGTTCGAAATGCATGTCATGATCAATGGTAACAGTTGTTCCACTTAGATAAGTCTCTTTTTATTTTCTTACCTTTTCGTAAGTCATCCAGTTTTGGATTCTCTTTATCCTTAACTCTCATGGTCATTGCATTTCATTACTTTTGGGGTTTGTTTCTCTAAGATGTGTCAATGTCAGTTTTGCTCAAAAGAAAGAAGAAAGGATGTCAAGGCTCACTACCAGTTTCCCAGTTGCAAAGCACAGTGGGGCCAGAACGTACCAAAGATGGCATGATGCAAAGTAAGATACAAAGGGTAACTGGAAGTTTCTTTGGTGGATTGATTGGTAGTCTTGTAGAGAGAGGCAAAGTTTCAGATAAAGGGGTTAGAAATGTAAAACAATAGTATGGGGTAGAACACTCGGGTCATCAAAAGTCATGGGGTTTGAAAGTCAGTCAGAAAGTCAAGCGGTTTAGGGTCAGCTCGGGAAGCAGGTCAAAGCAAAACACAGCGGCGGAGACAGCTTCAGCAAGAATTCCATCATCTAACCACCCTTTTAAACTAACAAGATTTTTATTTGATTAAAATAGGGGCAGAAAGTTGTTGTTCGTTTCGGAGAAACTCCCCATAGGGGAAGGGCAAGCACCAAAACAGGTATGACCGCAAATTCTCAGTTCCTCCTGGAAAATGGGACTTAGCTAAATTTCAAAACAGTAGCATAAGTTTGGCGTAATGAGGTTGCATGCTTGAAGTAGGATCCAATTAGGAGTTCTCAGGACCCTCCTGGAAAATGGGACTTAGTCTAAAATTCAAAATAATCGTGAGAAGCGTAAATGTATCCCAAAGGAATAGAAGTTGGCTTAAAAGATAGAATGTCAAGGCAGAATTCAGTTAGAATTGTCAGGACCCTCCTGGATAATGGGACGTAGTTATAATACCTTCTTAGATAACAAGATTTAGTAGAAGTTACACCTTTAGATTCAAAACTATCTTTTAATCAAGAATTGTCAGGACCCTTCTGGATAATGGGAGTAGTTTTAAGGTATGCTTGGATATAGTGGAAGTCGTACCTTTAGTAGATATAACTTAGGTTAAAATTGTTTTTTTTAACTAGAAGTTGTCAGGACCCTCCTGGATAATAGGGAGTAGTTAAGACCTCTTAGATAACAAATGTAGTAGTAGTAATACCTTTAGAAGATATAACTTAGGTTCATAATTGTTAAGAGTTGTCAGGACCTCCCTGGATAATAGGACGTAGCTTTCAAATTCTTAATAATAATTGGTAGAATGATTTAGTTTAACAATCACCCATGTGCCCAGCTACCAAACTGGGGCAGAAAATTTTCTTTGTTTTGTCTATTTTGTTGAAGTCAGGAGCCCGACTGGAGAACAGAGGAACACATCTCAAGTTTCAGCAGTCAGAAGCCCGCCTGGAAAACAAAGGCATATATTTCAAGTTTCAGAAGTCAGGAGCCCGCCTGGAGAACAGAGGCATACATTTCAAGATTTAGCAGTCAGGAGCCCGCCTGAAGAATAGAGGTATTACAATTCAAGTTTTAGTTTTCAAATTCTTATTAACATCTGGTAATATGATGCCCAATCACCAAACTGGGGCAAGAGATTTTCTTTGTTTTTGTCTATTTTGTTGAAGTCAGTGGCCCGCCTGGAGAACAGAGGCACACATTTCAAGTTTCAACAATCAGGAGCCCACCTGGAAAACAGAGGCATACATTTCAAGTTTCAGAAGTCAGGAGCCCGCCTGGAAAACAGAGGCATACATTTCAAGATTCAGCAGTCAGGAGCCCGCCTGGAGAACAGAGGTATTACAATTCAAGTTTTAGTTTTCAAATTCTTATTAATACCTGGTAATATGATGCCCAGTCACCAAATTAGGGCAAGAGATTTTCTTTGTTTTTGTCTATTTTGTTGAAGTCAGGAGCCCGCCTAGAGAATAGAGGCACACTTTTTAAGTTTCAGCAGTCAGGAACCCGCCTGGAGAACAGATGACTACATTTAAAGATTCAGCAGTCAGGAGACCGCCTGGAGAACAGAGGACTACATTTCAAGTTTTAGCGGTCAAGAATCACTCGGAGAAAGGTAACAACAAAAGGATGTCCCCAGGAGAATACAAGTCAACAAGTCAACAAGAACCACAAGTGCAAGTTTAAAGATATAGATAAGATCTTTTGTAATTCATAGATCATAGCTTAGTATAGCTTCTTCTTATTTTTGACACAGTGTAATAAGGGGGTTCAGTAAGCAGTAGCAGCAACAACAACAACAGTGAAACCACAACTCCATGGTAGTCCCAACTACCAGACCTTCCAAAACTACACTGGCCTGATTCCTTTATATCCAAGGATATGTAGGCAACCTCTGAAGCAGAGTTCGGTCAGAAGTTTTTAAAAAAATGCTTCTCATGGAGTGCCAAGTAGGCAAAAATCTCTTATTTGCTCATTTATCTTTGCCCGAAAACCCTTTGTGTCCCCGAGCAAAGAGGGGCAGCTGTAAGTACGTAATTTTTGTCTCGCTTAAATTATTCCTATAGACTTTTTAGAATTAGAATTTTTCTTTTATTATTTAATTTTTAAGATTTAATTGCATATTTTTGTGTGTATTATTATTTGTGTGTGCATGAAAAATCATAAAAAAAAATGCATAAAAAAAATAGCACATTTGCATTTAGGACCCCATTTTTATATTTTTAGTTCTTTTAGTTAATTAACATTAAAAAAAATAACAAAAATGGTCCTTTTTGCATTTTTACTTTAATTTTTGATTTTCCTTAGTTTTCTTTTAAATTAGGATTTAGTTAATTTTAGAAAATTAATTAGTTTAATTTTAGAGTTAAATCAGGTCTTTTCATTTTAATTTTATATTTAACAAAAATCTAAAAAAAAATGAAATGAAAATGAAATGAAATTGAGAAAAAGAAGAAAAGAGAAAATGAAAAAAAAGAAAATTAAACAATAGGGGTCTTAATAAAATACCCATATTTTGGGCCAGTTTTTAAATAAATCAGCAACCCAAATGAACCAAACCCGTCTCAAGCCAAAACCAGCCCAAATGCCCGATTCGGCCTCAACTCAAACGATGTCGTTTGGGAAACTTTCAATCAGGACCGTCGAGGTTTCTTAATTGGACGGTCCTGAAGCCCACATCGTTTGATATAAATCTTTCCAAACAAGACCTCACCCCCCTCAGGCCCCCTATCTCACCATCTCTCAGAACCCTCTGACCTCCGGTGTAACACCGCTATCTGCTGCCATCCTCCACTATCTGCCACCGGTCGAAAATTGCCTCCGCCGGCGGCGATTGTTCAAATTCCCCAAAATTTACACCACAGCCTCCTCTCCTCCTCATTACGGATCCAAGCTCTGTTTTTCTCAAATCCCCTCCAAACCCGTCAAATATCCAAAACCCTAGCACCACCTCCGCCGTGTACAGTGGCGCCGCCTCCAAACCTCACCAAAATCACACCCCAGGATCTCCTCACCTCCCTCTTCCCAAATCCCTGATTAGTTTCCATCGAATCTCGCCCGAAGTTCTTGAATTTTAAATCAAAGAAGGGAAGAACCCTAGGTGTCGAAGCTGTTTGATTTCCTCCAAATTCTTTGAATCCATAAATTTATTTGGGTCACAAAATAATGCTTCTGTTTGTTCTTGGCAAAGAACAAACGTCTAACATTATTTTGGGACTCAAATCGGAGTCCAACCCCTGTTCGATCCTGCATAGGTGAGTCTTCCTAATTTTTTTTTATTATTTGAAATTCCTTGTTGTTAAAAATTAGTTTAAACTTTGTTTTCTATTAGTCCTTTCATCATGCAGTGTTCTAGGTTCATTTAGTTTTATTAACATATGCCTTAAGTCTTTGATTTTATTTCTTATCAATTAGTTTAGTTTGATAATTCAATTAGTATATCTGCATGTTCTTTAATTTTTGTTTGTGTTTTAGATTTTTCTTCTCTATTCATGTTGATTCTGTGTTAATTGTAGGTTTGACTGATTCTGTCTGCTCATATTGGTTCCTTAGTTAAATCTGATTTTGTGTTAATTAATTCAAGGCCTAAAAGAGGTTAGTCGGACTATTAGCTCGATTGTGGGAAGGTTTGATTAATTGAAAATGGTTGGGTGTTGCTAAAACATTTCCAGACCCTTAATGATTAATCATGGTTATTTTGACCAAGTGTGAAAGGACTGGGGTTAGTTAACCTAAGATAGTAATTCAGGGGTGAAGTCAGGGGTAGTATAGGCATTTTACAATAAACGAATCTTGCAGTAACTGAATTGGAACCCCCTAGAACCTTCTAGATTGGGGTTTTCATTTGAAATTTAGGAACTTGGTAGTATAACTTGACCAACAAGTCATAAAATGAGGGGTTTAAGTAGCTAAAAACAGAAAAACAAAAGGACTAAAGGCTAAAAACCTAAAGTCTGAAGCTGCCCTAGTAACTTGCCGGTAAAGGCACTGTTACTTAGAGCTGAAGGGGGGATTGGAAGCAAAAAAGACACTAAAAAGTTCTGAAAACTTCAGGCGACCTATAAACTCTAATCATCACTATTCCATTGAAATTCTTAGGTAGTTGAGGTTTTCAGAAGTTCCTGGAATCATTTTTGAGTTTAATTGGGTTCATTCGAGTCTATTTTGGGTGTTTATTGGTGCTGTTTGTATTGAAACTATTTCCTGGGCTGCTTGATACTATTTTTGGGTTTTAAATTGATCTTAAGCTACTGGTTCCTATTACATTAATGCTGCTGAACTTGCTTCCTCTTACTTCTTCCATTTCCAGGTATTTTCCTTGGCTCATAAGTGAGGATCAACTGCTGAACATGTAATAGATTTGAAGTAATTTGAATGAAGGATGCATTCAAGCTTGATCTCCCTGTTATTTTACTGTCTTTGTGTGTCTCATGCTTAGATATAGAATTATAGGTAGTGATTAAGCTTCTCCTTTCTTGAATTATATGTATAACAGATTCCTATAGATTAGACATTGCATTACTTGTGTAATAATTGGACTGTAAGAACTTGAATTGTTCACATTTGCTCCAGTGTTCCAGATCTAGTATAGTTTAGAATTTCTTGCAGTTCCTAGTTATCTTTGAAGTCATAGTTGTGAGTCGGAGAGCTATGATTAAATTAATGAATGCATAGTTTGACAAAACTCACAACTGAAGGTTCTATGTGTTTTATTGTTATTATAAGGAAATTCGATTGTTACATAACATGATAGGCATTTGAAAGTAATAAAAATGATTAGTAATCTGTTGATTTGAATTCCTTTTCATTAGTCATGTTCAGCAGTTCTCCCATTCAAATAATTAGTACATTGTATCCTTTATTTAGCCATAACAGATTTGGATCAAGGATGCATGCTAAAATAACTTTAGTCAATTAATTGGTGTAAACGCATAAAATTAGCACCTAATTAGCCTTCATGTTTCATGAGATTGTATGGTATTGTGTTTTGGACCTTGGTTTAATTCAGGCCACAAGAACCAGGCCTGATGAAGGCCCAGTCAGGACTGGTGCCATTTTGATGATATATCTTTGGGGCTGGCTCCAATTGGAGTCCATTTTAGATCTCAAAAACGTATCCAAAGCTGGACTACAATTGGAACGATGTTGGACTTTTGATTCATTCATATTGAGCCCAAAGGCTGGGCCCATAAGTTATTTTTACACCTGAATCGCATATGGGCTTGAATACAGAAGCCTGTTTGCTTAAAGTTCGGACTACTGGCATACTTAGTTGTAGTTAATTAATTAGGACACCTTTCAACAATTGGATTTAAGCCATAATTAGATTACAATTAGTTCATGGCATTCCATGTGTTAAGATAAATGTCCTGTTAAAATAAATTGGAGGTGCGCCGCGTCGAATAAAACCGTAAAATTGTGTGGCCCTCTTTAATTATATTTTTAAAATCCTTAGAACTCGGGACGTGCCATTTAGCGAATTTCCATGGCCTCCCGCAAAGTTAACAATGCGTTAGTTGCTTTAGGCGCGTTCTTTAATAATTTTACCTTCCTAAATTCGGGTGTGCATTTCATGTGACCCAAATCCTAATCCTAAAATGTTGAATAAGATGTGTTCCGAATTGCAGGTGCATTTCATGTGACGCGACCAAAGATATATTTTAAACGATGTTCAACATTTTTTAAAAATTAACTAAAAGCGGTTAATATTTTAAAATTTCACCATAGGCTAAACATGTACTAAAATCAAATACTTAAGCCAAATATAGCAGTTGAGCGACCGTGCTAGAATCACGGAACCCAGGAATGCCTAATATCTTCTCCCGAGTTAACAGAATTCCTTACTCGAATTTTGGTTCGCGGACTGTTAAATAGAATCATTCTTTTCTTCGATTCGGGGTTTTAAACCGGTAACTTGGGACACCATAAATCTTACAAGTGGCGACTCTGAATCTTTTAATAAATAAATCCCGTGTCAATTGCCACTTCAAGTTGGAAATAACTCCCTTTATTATACTCCTTTCCGGGGGTGTAGTGAAAAAGGAAGTGTGACACTTACAAAACTGGTGTTATCACAAAATATTGGTATGCATTCCACTTCAATTTCAAAATCTACCAATTGTTGTTTAATCCATAGTAATTGAGCACAACAAGAAGCTGCAACCACATACTCAGCTTCAGCAGTAGATATGGCTACTGAATTTTGCTTCTTGGTAGCCCATGATACAAGACATGAACAAAGGAAGTGTGCCATACCTGAGATGATTTTTCTATCCACTAGGAAACTTGCATAGTCAGCATCAGCATATCCTACTAGATTGAAATTATTACCTTTAGGGTACCAAAGACAGATGTCACACCTCCTTTTTACGCACCCTACGCCGGAAGGTAAATACGAGGGGAGTTTTTCCATTTAAAGTGACAATATTCGAAATGAGATTATTTATTTATTTCAGAGTCGCCACTTGGGAAATGTTTGACTTTTGGTGTCCCAAGTCACAGGTTTATCTTGAATCCCGAATCGAGGAAATTTTTGACTTTCCGACTGAAGTCTGCGAACCAGAAATTCTAAGTAAGGAATTATGTTGACCCGAGGAAAGGTGTTAGGCACCCCCGGGTCCCGTGGTTCTAGCACGGTCGCTTAAATTGTTGTAATGGCTAAATATCTGATTTTAATACATATTATAACTTATGTTCTTTTATTAACTTTAAACCGCTTTTATTATTATTTTAATAGAATTGCAACATCGTGAAAATGCATCTCGAACCACGTCGCAATCAATGCACCCATGATTGTTAATACATTCCGACTCCGTTGAGATTTGGATTTGGGTCACATAAATGTGCACCCGAGCTTAGGAAGGTAAATTTGATTAAGTCGCATCCTAAAGAGACTAACGTGTTGTTATTTTGGGAAAAAGGCCGTGAAATTCATTAGACGGCCAATTCCGAAGTCTATTCGCTTATTATGTCCTTTTAATTGAGGGCCCCTCGATTTGTAATTTATTTTGGGCGAGGCACGCCTTATTTCATTTTAAAAGGATATCCTAAAGTGACTACGTTTTCTATTTCGCTACATCTCTAAAAATGAAAAGAAGAAACAACATCCTATATTATTTTCATGCTATAGTTATTATAGTTAAGTTGTGAACGTGACTTGTTAAAGTTTAAAATGAACCAAATGGGCCTCCGTTTAACATTTATAGGCCCAGACCCAGCGTGAATGATGCAAAATTGGGCCTGGGCCTTCTTGCTCTGATTTGAGTCCAACTACATGGTACTACCCATGTTCTAAATTTACCATATGGCAGAGATGAGATCGATGCTAAGGAAACCTGTTTTTTATGAGGCTAAACGAACAAATAGTTAACTAAAGAGCATGAACTACTGATTACTTAATCTTTAAAACTTGATATGCATTTTAAATAGGCTACAAATGAAACAAACTAGCGATGGCAGTATATGGATGCTACATAATTGGTTTTATTTCTAACTAGCATACATGTGAATGAATCTGCAAACTTAGACTACTACCGATCAGTATTTATTTATACATTACAAGCTACTCACATGATTCCAATGAGCTAATAACTAACATATATACAACTCAGAATATGAAAATACGACTAAGTGACTTCAAGCTTTAAGGCTTTATTTTATGCATGCTTCGAACTTCAGCTACATTGTGTACCAGTATAACAGATGTGTACCTGGTAGTTGGGAAAAGCAAAGAAAAAGATGAAGATCAGTAGTGCAGTAGCACAAACACAGTACAGCAATACAACAACACAGATTCCAGCAACAACTGGAGCAACCAGTGAAACAATAGCAGATAGCCCAGTAGCAGATTGAAATCCCAGGAATAGATTAACCAAACAGGGAACTTAAGACAACCAATAGCAATTCCAAGAAAAACCAGACAGCAACACCAGAAAAAAAAACCAAACTGAAAGCCCAGTAACACCCAAGGTGCACTCTCATTTAAATAAAAAATGAGACAAGTGCAAGACAAGCAATGTTTTTGCTTGTGAACACTCCAAACAAAATAAAACCTTGAAGTAATTCACTCTCAACTCACTTAGCTTTCTAAGATTTAAAACCAACTCTAATGTCACTCAATATCTCTCCAGCTCTTTAGGCAGAAACTTCCAGCTTTATCAGTTAAAAATCCAACATGTACTCTTTCTGTCTTTCTGAGCTTTTTCTCCTTTTTTTTCTTAATGCTCTCAAAACTTTCTCAATGCTCTTAGTCTTTTTCAGGATACTCTAGACTATTTTTTTAGCTGATCCAAAACTGATCCCTTATTCTCTAATTCTCCCTCTATTTATACCCAAAAGCTCTGACCCTTTTCCAGCCTATTTAACACTTAAATTATTAGGGAGCCATTTTTACCTATAATATTCCCTTACAACCCACTATTGAATGTTTTATTGATTTGTTTAATTTAAAGTTAATGGGCAGCCTGAATATTAAATTCAGGCGTGCCTGACAGCACATGGTCTCCACTCAACCCCCTATTATTATTACCTAACCCTAAGCTTAGAAGTCTGAAGTTATAACCTATATAAACTTACACCTAACACTGATTTCAGGTTGAACTATTAGATTACTATAGATATGTCCAATTCTCAGGTTAGGTTCAATCAATGATTCAAACTCAATCAAACAGGGGTTTTAGTCAGATGGCCTGAGTTGGTCATATTAGAAACCAATTCTGACCAACTCAAAACCAACTGATCAAGGCATCAGCTAAGGCAAACAAAAGTCGGAGAAATACTGAACAAGGCATGTCAATAGAAGTCTTAGCATAAACAAGAGAAACATGCAAGTAATTACACTGACATGAGCAAACTCATACTTCTCTAGTTTTTTTTCAAGTGATTTCAGTTGACGACACTTATTTAATCGACTATACGAGCTACAACAAATGACAAACACAGAGTAAACAAACATGTTGATTCATGACCTTGGGACAAAACAGGGAATCAAATATGAACTAACTACTTGACGACTTTAAACAAGCTAAACACATAGTTCATCACAATAAATACAATTAACAAACAAGCAGAAGAAATCGACCAAATAAAAGGTCTACTGAAGATGGACAGAATTAAAAGAAAAAATAATAGAAAAATCAAACAAACTAAACTAACACGTAAACAGACATTAACAGAAACCAAACAAGAAGGAAGAATACCTCAGACACTTAAGAACAGAGCTGACCCAGGCTCGAACTTGGACTTGACCACTTTGAGGTCGAACGGACTTTAATCGAAGTGTTCTCAACTGAGAACACCTCGATTAAGGTCTATTAGCCCCCAACTCCTCTTTTAATTGGACAAACCCCCATGGTTTTGAGTTCTAGGGTTCATACACACCGATTTGGGGCTAGAAGGGTTCTACCTAGATTCGAACGGAACCACCGCTGATTAGGGTATGAGGGAGGTCAGGGGAGTGACTGGTGTAAATTTGGGGCGGATTGGGATATATTAGGGTCTGGCTCGAATCTTCGATCGAAGATTCGAGAAGCTAGAGCTTGATTCGAAGTAAACTAGGCCTGGATTTGGGTTGAGGGGGTCACAGTGCTATAGGGGTGTTAGTTTGGTGGTCAACAGCATCGTTGCCGCCGGGTTTACGGTGAAGGGGAGGGGTGGCAGCTGCTAGGGTTTTGGGGAATGTTTGGTTCATCTCTGAGAGAGACGATAGAACGGGGGGTGCTTTGGATAAGGGGGGCAGGGTAAGGGGTTAGGCTTATATAGTGGATGGGAGGATTTATCCTGGCCGTTGGATGAAGTAAGATCGATGGCCAGGATCTTTTCATTAAGGGGGAATAGTGTCATTTGGTTAAATGGAGATTGGGTCGGTCTCAAACGGGAACGGGTCGGGTATCTGGGAAAGCTTGGAGCCGTTGGATTGAGTGAGATAAACGGCTCCGATTGAATGTCCTTATACAGCGTCATTTGGTTTAAAATGGGAGCTCAACTGGACCGTTAGATCTATTTGATCAACGGTCTAGATCTGATAGGTCAGAACAACGTCGTTCGGTGAGGTCTGAGGGATCAGGTGAGATGGACAGGGTCAATGTATATTTTGGGCCTGATCTTTTAGTTTAATGTTAAGCCCAATCCGAGTTTTTCTTCAATTTTTCAACCTTTTCTTTTTCTTCTTTTAATTTAACAAAATTCCTAAACAAAAATGTAAAACCAAAATTAAACTATACAAATATAATTAACACTTAACAACAATTAACACACAAAATAAAATCACACAATGACAAAAATAGAATAAAAATGCATATTTTTGTGATTTTACTTTTAACCAAATTATGGTTAATTAATTTCTAAAAATGCACAATTAACTCCTAAATGCATGCAACATATACTTTTGTATTTTTATTTAACTACAACAAGGTGAGCATTTTACGGACCAAACAATTACCAAAACGTCCCGTAAATCCTCAAAATTGTACCCGAAGGTAACTTGTTTTATTTTTCGATTTCTTTTTGGAGTAGTTTCCGAGAAGCAAAAATCACGTGCTCACAGCTGCCCCTCTTTGCCCGTAAACACGAAGCATTTTTGTGCAAAGATAAGTGAGCGGATACGAGCGATTTTTGCCCGTTTGAGTACTCCGTGTGAAGCATTTTTTTAAAGATTTGACCGAACCTTTACTTCAAAAGGTCTCCTACATATCCCTGGCTAAAAGGGAATCAGGTCAATGTAGTTCGGGAAGTTTTGGTAGCTGGGACTACCATGAAGCTGTGATCTTGCTGTTACTGCCGTTGTTGTTGCCGCTACTGCTTACTGACCTCCTTATTACACCAAAAAGGAAAATCGAAGCTAAGCATAGCTATGCCTATCAACTATGAGTTACAAGATTCCTATCTATAATTCTCTTAAAAACATAATCTTGAGTCTTAGCTGATTTTGCTGTAGACATCGATCTGAATCTTGATGCTCCCAGGTTGTAGGTGCTTGTTTATTTCTGCAACATTGAGTGAAACGGGATTGGCGGGGCTTGCGACTTCAATCAGATCTCGAGCAGTTCGCCCATTTGTTGGCTCCAATATTCAAGCTCATTTTTTTTTGTTCTGTTCTTCTTTTCTTCATTCTGGATTGAGGCTCATTCTGTAGGCCAATCGAATCATGTGCCTCGAGGTCAAACCTGCTTAAGACATCAAAGACAAACAAACAAACGAAATTTTCTGCCCCAATTTTGACTAGGAAAATTTTATGAGTTAGTTGTGACACATATCTAGACAGTCAAATCAGGATTGTGTATCCTTGTGAATAGATCCAGGTTGTGCTGGGAAATAGCCGGGTTATGCCGAGATTTGGAAAGAAAAAGCTCCTTGGGTTATGCCATGGAGATCCACGGGTTATGCCAGGATTTGGGAAAGAAAAAGCTCCTTGGGTTATGCCAGGGAGATCCACGGGTTATGCCGGGATTTGGAAAGAAACAGGCTCCTTGGGTTATGCCAGGGAGATCCGCGAGTTATGTCGGGATTTGGAAAGATAAAGCTCCTTGGGTTATGCCAGGGAGATCCATGAGTTATGTCGGGATTTGGAAAGAAAAAAGCTCCCTGGGTTATGCCAGGGAGATCCACGGGTTATGCCGGGATTTGGAAAGAAAAAGCTCCTTGGGGTATGCCAGGGAGATCCGCGAGTTATGTCGAGATTTGGAAAGAAAAAGCTCCTTGGGGTATGCCAGGGAGATCCGCGAGTTATGTCGAGATTTGGAAAGAAAAAGCTCCTTGGGGTATGCCAGGGAGATCCGCGAGTTATGTCGAGATTTGGAAAGAAAAAGCTCCTTGGGGTATGCCAGGGAGATCCGCGAGTTATGTCGAGATTTGGAAAGAAAAAGCTCCTTGGGGTATGCCAGGGAGATCCGCGAGTTATGTCGAGATTTGGAAAGATAAAGCTCCTTGGGTTATGGCAGGGAGATCCACGGGTTATGCCGGGATTTGGAAAGAAAAAGCTCCTTGGGTTATGCCAGGGAGATCCACGGGTTACCAGGATTTGGAAAGAAAAAGCTCATTGGGTTATGCCAGGGAGATCCACGGGTTATGCCGGGATTTGAAAAAAAGCTCCTTTGGTTATGCCAGGGAGATCCACGAGTTATGCCGGGATTTGGAAAGAAAAACCTCCTTGGGTTATGCCAGATAGATCCACGGGTTATGCCGGGATTTAGAAAGGAAAAGCTCCTTGGGTTATGCCAGGGAGATCCGCGGGTTATGCCGGGATTTGGAAGGAAAAAGCTCCTTGGGTTATGCCAAGGAGATCCACGGGTTATGCCGGGATTTGGAAAGAAAAAGCTCCTTGGGTTATGTCAGGGAGATCCACGGGTTATGCCGGGATTTGGAAAAAAGCTCCTTGGGTTATGCCAGGGAGATCCACGGGTTATGTCGGGATTTGGAAGGAAAAAGCTCCTTGGGTTATGCCAGGGAGATCCACGGGTTATGCCGGGATTTGGAAAGGAAAAGCTCCTTGGGTTATGCGAGGGAGATCCACGGGTTATGTCGGGATTTGGAAAAAAACTCCTTGGGTTATGCCAAGGAGATCCCTGGGTTATGCCGGGATTTGAAAAGAAAAAGGTTCCTTGGGTTATGCCAGGGAGATCCACGGGTTATGCCGGGATTTGGATAGAACAAGATCCTTGTGTTATGCCAGGGAGATCCACGGGTTATGCCAGGACTTGGAAAAAAGCTCCTTGGGTTATGCCAGAGATATCCACGGGTTATACCGGGATATGGAAAGAAAAAACTCCTTGGGTTATGCCAGGGAGATCCACGGGTTATGCCAAGATTTGGAAAGAAAAAGCTCCTTGGGTTATGCCAGGGAGATCCAGGGGTTATGCTAGGATTTGGAAAGAAAAAGCTCCTTGGGTTATCCCAGGGAGCTCCACGGGTTATGCTGGGATTTGGAAAAAAGCTCCTTGGGTTATGCCAAGGAGATCCACGGGTTATGCCGGGATTTGGAAAGAAAAAGCTCCTTGGGTTATGCCAAGGAGATCCACGGGTTATGCCGGGATTTGGAAAGAAAAAGCTCCTTGGGTTATGCTAGGGAGATCCACGGGTGATGCCGAGATTTGGAAAGGAAAAGCTCCTTGGGTTATGCCAAGGAGATCCACGGGTTATGCCGGGATTTGGAAAAAAGCTTCTTGGGTTATGCCAGGGAGATCCAGGGGTTATGCCGGGATTTGGAAAAAAGCTCCTTGGGTTATGCCAGGGAGATCCACGGGTTATGCCGGGATTTGGATAGAACAAGCTCCTTGGGTTATGCCAGGGAGATCCACGGGTTATGCCGGGATTTGAAAAAAAAACTCCTTGCTACCATGATTCGGCACAACACATGAAAGAATTAGAGGAGAAACTTCCCTTTTGGTTGATTCTTGGCTACAAAGTTGTTCCAATGCTTGCGCATTATTTTTCTCTTCTAGGTTGCGTTCGTCTCTTGTATGGTCGCCTGAATTACACCTGTTTTAACTCTCAACAAAGAACAATTCGTTAGTTTGAAACAGAGGTCGGTTTTGTGGCCTTGATCATCTCAATTGCTTGATCGTAGTCCCATTTCCGTGGAGAACTTTGTTGCTTGCCGATCTATAGAGAGGAATTCTTTCAAACTTGAAAAAACTCAAACTTTTAAGCTTTCATGATGACTTGCCTGTGTAAGAGTTTGGTTCTCCCACCTCATTCTGCTCTCGAAACTGTTGCCTTTTTCTTTCTTTTCCTATGTGTTTACTCTGGAGGTAATCAGACATCATGATCAGTTGGGATTGGACTGACACACCACTGAGGCTGGGTATCTTTTTTGCCTCTTGCCAGACGGAACTCTGTAAAACCGGTCCTGCCACCTTTTCCTTTCTAACAAATTTCGGAATTTAGGGTTAAGCCGAAAGGAATTCAAGGAAAAGCATACAGAGAGTGGAAAAGATAAATTAAAAATAAAAGCATCCCTTTCAGGGGAAAAGAAGGACCTATCTGGGGTGCATGCTGACTTCAAATAGACATGACATGCTTCTTGGACTGGACGCCCGACCCGCACCAACTTCCGGCTTCTTACGAATCCATTGAATCGCATTCCCAAACCAAAGAACCTTGCCAGGACTTCTAGTGATGAGATATCCCTTTTTTTGGACGATAGCGCCCTTTGCGGATTTTCGCTAATTGTCCTCTCTCATTTCTTTTCTCAACATCGCCTGATAGTGCTCTTTGCAAGTTTTCACTAAACGGACTCTCTCATTTTGGTTTCTCTGCTCCCGTCGCCTCATGGTGCCCGAAGGTTTTCACCGATAAGACTCTCTCATTTATTTCTCTCAATTTTGAATGCTTGCTTTCCATCTATGATTTTTCTTAGATCTCACGCTTTTGGCAATTGATCCGAAGGACTTGCGCTTGGTTTTGGGAAAAAGGGATTGTGGATGGGATTACAACTTTGGAATCATTTGGTAAGCTCATGGTCGAATCATTATAATATCTGCCCCAGTTTCAACTTCGGGGAAAATTGGATTTTTGGTGTGGTGTGACTGAACCCCTTGAGGGAGGCTGCCTATGTATCCTTTCAGAATCAAGTCAGAACGTAATTCAAAACGTTAGATCGTTTTTTTTTAAATGGTGCTTTTGGATTCCAAAGAGGGTAGCTGAAGAAATGTAACTGGCTCAAAGGGCTTGCAAAAAGGGTTGATAGTGTTTGGGTAGCTGGAATAAAAGCCTTCATCATCTCAAATGCTTCAATACATCACCAAAGTAAACTCAGACATAGTACCTCTTTACTGCGTCTGCGTTCACAGTTGTTTCAGGATCCTTCCCTTCGATATCTCCCAGATATAACGCTCCTTTTGGCAGTATCTTCCTGATGATGTACGAAACTTTCCAATTAGGAGCAAATTTTCCTTTTGCTTCCTGGTGATAGGGAAGGATGCATCTTAATACCAGCTATCCTACTTCAAAATTCCTGGGTAGTACTTTCTTGTTGTAAGCACGTGCCATTCTTTGTTGGTATAACTGCCCATGGCAGACTGCAGCCATTCGCTTTTCATCAATTAAAGTCAACTGCTCCAATCGAGTCTTAACCCATTCGCTATCTTCAATCTCTGCTTCGACAATGGTCCGGAGAGAAGGTATTTCTACCTCCGCCGGTATCACAACTTCAGTTCCATAAACCAACAAATATGGGGTGGCTCCTATTGATGTGCGCACCGTAGTGAGATATCCCAGTAAGGCAAAAGGCATCTGTTCATGCCACTGTCTGGAACTCTGGATTGTCTTTCTCAAAATCTTCTTGATGTTCTTGTTCGCTGCTTCAACAACGTTGTTGGCTTTGGGCCGATAAGGAGTGGAGTTCCTATGCGTTATTTTGAATTGTTCGCATACTTCCTCCATCAGACGACTGTTCAGGTTAGCAGCATTATCTGTGATGATAGTTACAGGAATACCAAAATGACAGATAAGATTTGAATGTACAAAGTCCACCACGGCTTTTTTAGTGACCGATTTGAGAGTGATAGCTTCGACCCATTTCGTGAAGTAATCAATGGCAACCAATATAAATCTGTGACCGTTAGATGCTTTTGGCTCAATCGGACCAATGATGTCCATTCCCCAAGCGACAAAAGGCCAAGGTGCCGACATAGGATGTAGCTCTGTTGGAGGTGCATGAATCAGATCTCCATGCACCTGACACTGATGGCATTTTTGGACGAAGCTGAAACAATCTTTCTCCATAGTTATCCAATAATAACCGGCTCGAAGGATTTTCTTTGCCAAGACATACCGGTTCATATGAGGTCCACACACTCCTGCGTGTACTTCATGCATGACTCTTCCTGCTTCCTCGGCGTCAACACATCTTAACAAGTTAAGATCCGGGGTTCTTTTATACAAAACCTCGCCGCTCAAAAAGAAACCACTCGCATGCCGCCTAATAGTTCTCTTTTGATCTCCAGTAGCATGTTCGGGGTATTCTTGTGTTTTCAAAAACCTCTTGACATCGTGGTACCATGGCTGGATATTTGGTCCTGCCTCGATTACATTACAGTAACCGTGTCTTTCCCTGATTTGGATTTCCAAAGGATCGATGTGGGCGTTGCCTGGATAGGGTAACATTGAAGCTAACGTGGCAAGTGCATCAGCTAGTTCGTTGTGACACCGTGGGATGTACCTGAACTCTATTGATGTAAATCGCTTGCCGAGATCTTCCACGTGCTGCCGGTAAGGAATAAGCTTAACATCTCGAGTTTCCCATTCACCTTGGGCTTGCCGGATAATCAGATCAGAATCCCCCATAATCAGTAAATCTTCAACATCTTGATCGATTGCCATGTTCATGCTCATAATGCAAGCTTCATACTCAGCCGTATTGTTCTTGCAAAAGAAACGGAGCCTAGCTGTAGCCGGATAGTGCTGACCGGTGGGCGAGATCAAAACTGCCCCAATTCCTACACCTTTGGCATTTGCAGCCCCATCAAAGAACATTTTCCAAGCATGAGTGTCTTCATGGACTACTTCCGCTGTGTTTACCTCCTCATCTGGAAAGTAAGTATTCAACGGTTGGTATTCCTCATCAATCGGCTTTTCAGCCAAGTGATCCGCCAACGCCTGGACTTTCATCGCCGTGCGAGTGACATAGACTATGTCGAATTCAGTAAGCAAAATTTGCCACTTCGCCAATCTCCCGGTGGGCATTGGTTTCTGGAATATGTTCTTCAAAGGATCCAACCTGGTAATGAGATGAGTGGTATGAGCTTGGAGATAATGTCTCAACTTCTGAGCGACCCACGTCAAAGAACATAACGTTCTTTCCAACAAGGTGTATTTGACTTCATAACTAGTGAACTTCTTGCTCAAGTAATAGATCGCCTGTTCTTTCTTTCCAGTTGCATCATGCTGCCCGAGGACACAACCAAAAGAATTTTCTAAGACTGTCAGATACAAAAACAGAGGTCTCCCTTGCTCTGGCGGGACCAAAACCGGAGGATTCGAAAGATATTCTTTGATCTTGTCAAAGGCCTCTTGACACTCAGTTGTCCATTTGATTGCTGCATCTTTCCTTAATAGCTTGAATATGGGCTCACATGTGGAAGTCAGTTGAGCGATAAACCGACTGATGTAGTTTAACCTGCCCAAAAGACTCATTACGTCTTTCTTTGTCCTTGGAGGTGGTAGGTCCTGAATAGCTTTTATCTTTGTTGGGTCTAACTTGATACCTATCCTGCTGACTATGAAACCCAGAAGTTTGCCTGATGGGACTCCGAAGGCGCATTTATCCGGATTTAGCTTTAAATCATACTTTCGCAGTCTCTCGAAAAATTTCCTCAAGTCTCGAACATGATCGTCTTGAGTGCTGGACTTGATGATCACGTCGTCCACATACACCTCTATCTCTTGATGCATCATATCGTGAAAAATAGCAGTCATGGCCCTCATGTATGTTGCCCCGGCATTCTTCAAACCGAAGGTCATAACCCGATAGGTGTGGTGAAAGCGGTTTTCTCGGCATCTTCCTCATCCATCAACACCTGGTGATATCCCGTGTAACAATCCACGAAGGACTGTATCTCATGTTTGGCACAGTTATCCACAAGAATGTGGATGTTAGGCAAGGGGAAGTTATATTTGGTACTTGCCCTATTTAGATCTCGGTAATCCACACACACCCGGGTTTTCCCATCTTTCTTCGGTACAGGAACTACATTAGCCAGCCACGTAGTATACTGGACCACCCGGATTACCCCTGTTTTCAACTGCTTTGTGATTTCTTCTTTGATCTTATCACTGACATCAGTCTTGAACTTCCTTTGTTTCTGTTGAACTGGGGAACAATCAGGGTAGATTGGCAATTTATGCACCACTAAATCAACACCTAATCCCGGCATGTCATCGTATGACCAAGAAAACACATCTTTAAACTCAAACACGAGTTGAACTATTGCATCTCGTATTTTCTCATATGTGTGAATGCTTATTTTGGTCTCTCGGATTTCTTCAGAAGTTCCCAAATTAACCGGCTCTGAGTCATTCAAGTTCGGCTTAGGTTTATTCTCAAAGTGTTCCAATTCTCGATTTATTTCCCTAAAAGCCTCTTCTTCATCGTATTTCGATTCTTGGTTCATTATTTCACAATTAGACAGTGTGTTTGGATCTGGGCGTGAAGTTCGCAAGCATGTCATGTTATTCAAAGCCGTATTATTATAACTGAAAAGAAAAGATAAAAGAAAAATAGCGAAAATCAGAAATGATAAAAATGATGAAATACTAATTTTATTCCTTAGAATTGGGAAGATAAAAGGGTTTACATTTCAGGAAATTAAAAAAAAAAAGGAAACTAAAGGAAACATCTGAGTTGCACCCTGGGATAACTCGTGATGCAGGAAAAGTGGCAGGACAAGTCTACCCGGACTCCCGCCTAACTGGGAACGGCGTAGCCTCCCAATTTTGAAGCTTAGCAATTGGCCCCATGTATAGCATCTCAGCAGTACTTGTGCCCTCTCCCAGCTGAACCATGTGGGTTTCATAAAGAATTTCTCTCATCGCCCCACATATTTCCTCAATCTCTTCGGTTGTAAAAGCCTCATCCTCTTCTTCTTCATCATACCTTGGATTGACGAAGGTCTCGTACAAGTGTGGCAGTGGTTGAGGTAAATCCCATCCCTCATTCTTTCTCTTATTCGCCCACTCTTCATCATATGGGGTAGGGTGGAAGCCTATCCCAAAGAATTTCTCAGTTGAAGTCAAGGTGATAGGTTCAGCTATTCCTTTTAGTGATTTCCCAAGTCCTTTTCCCGGTTTGAATCCTCGTTGGATCATTTCTTTAGCAACCATGATTGAGGCGTTGGACAAGAAAGGTTGAGGGCAAGGGCTCCCTTCTTCATATTGTTCTGCCAATACAACTTCGAAAGCCTGATAAACTATGTGCTCACTTCCCTCTCTTGCTTCGATACATGGGATGAATGGGTCTCGATAAATAGACTGTTCGTCTTCTTCGTGGACCACAATTTCCCGATCTTCTTATTCGAACTTCACCATTTGGTGGAGAGTGGAAGGTACATCCCCTGCAGCATGGATCCAAGGTCTTCCGAGGAGAAAGTTGTAAGACGTGTCCATATCCAACACCTGGAAAGTTACTT
The DNA here is from genome assembly GCA_026770625.1 of Nicotiana glauca. Taxonomy (NCBI): domain Eukaryota; kingdom Viridiplantae; phylum Streptophyta; class Magnoliopsida; order Solanales; family Solanaceae; genus Nicotiana; species Nicotiana glauca. Next base: position 5,624 of record MU728258.1, on the reverse strand, counting down.
CGAAATCCACTGGCCCGATAGTCAATATCAGGTCTATTTCTCCGAGAGTATCCCTCTTGATGCCATCAAAAGCTCTTACACAGACATTATTGGGGCGAATCCTTTTGGTCCCAATTCCCATCCCCTGCAACGTAGAGAGCGGGAAAATGTCAACACCCGAACCCCCATCCAACATTACTCGCTTGACGTAGTAGTCTTCACACTTAACTATCAAATGCAAGGCTTTGTTGTGGGCCGCCCCCTCCGGAGACAAATCGTTCTTACTGAAAGAGATTTGATTAACCGCAAAGAACCTTTCCGTCATTCTTTCGAGTTGTTCAACTGAAGTCTCAGCCGTCACATACGCTTCATTCAAGGTTTTTAGCAGGATCTTCTGATGCTCGGTAGATCTCATTAGCAAAGACAACATAGATACTTGTTCAGGGTGTTTGCGCAACTGATCCACTACTTCAAAATCAGGCATCTTTATTTTTTGGAAGAAAGCCTCTGCTTCTTCAGCGCTTACAGGCTTCTTGGGTGGGAAGCGCTTCCGTGTAGCATCGTTCACTTCTTGTATGTCCGAATACTTCCCAGCAGAAGTATTTGCCGGAAGTTCCCATGTGATTTCCTTGCCTTTGTAAGTAACCAACGTCCGTTGATAATTCCATGGCACCGCAGACGGGTCCGTTATTAGTTTCTGTGTCACGCGTCCGATACCATTGGCTCATTCAGCCGAGGCAGTTTAATCGTCCCCCGGACCACATAGGCTCCTTTCGGTACATACATCGGTATTCCCTTTTTCAATTCGAATCTTTGCGGCTTCTCTGAGCGACCTCGTGGAATATAGAGAACCTCATTTTGCGGAGGCACCTTATTTGTTTCAACCTTCCTTTCAAGCTCAGACTTGATAGTTTTAGTCTTCTTTTCCCCTTTATCTTGCTTCAGGGTTGCTGTAAGCTTTCTTTCGGTATCAACAATGGCAATTATGGCCTTCAAGGCGGGATCAAACTCCTTGTCTTCACAGATCATCCCGATCACTGGCCCATTATTGTGAACGGGCAAGGGATTATTAGTCACATTTGGGATCTCCTCGTCCTTTACCACTATCTTTCTCTGTTCTATCAAGTCCTCCACTGCCCTTTTTAAAATCCAACAATTGCTCGTACCGTGCCCTTCTGCCCCTGAATGATAAGCACATCTGACACCCCGCTAATATGATGGTGATTCCGGGTTTTGCCTATTTGGTGGTATGGGTTGTAGGAAACCCATTTGGACAAGCTTCGGGAATAACTCAGAATATGGTTCACCGATGGGGGTGAAAGTTTGTCTCCTAGGCGGTTCCCGAGAACGGAAGTTATTCTGGGGCGGTTGGGGATTATAGTGGTTTCGGTAAGGAAGCTGGTTTCTGGGAGGTGGATCTTGGTTCCGGTTGATTTGTTGCGGTGGTCTGCCATAGGGTTGAGCATTCATGACTGTCACACCTCCATTTTTCCGCTACCGCACCCCGCGAAGGGTGCAATAAAGGGAGTTTTTCCAATTAAAGGACAATCGAAACGGGATTTATTTATTTAATTCAGAGTTGCCACTTGGGAGATTTATGGTGTCCCAAGTCACTGGTTTGAATCCCGAATCGAGGAAAAAATTGACTCTGTATTACAGTCCGCAAATCAGAAATCCGGATAAGGAATTCTGTTAACCCGGGAGAAGGTGCTAGGCATTTCCGAGTTCCGTGGTTCTAGCACGGTCGCTCAACTGTTGTATTTGCTTTTATCTGATTTTAATATACATGCTAGCTTATGTGCCTTTTATTCGTAAACCACTTTTAGTTTTATTTGTTATAAGAATTGCAACGTCGTGAAAATGCGTCTCGAACCACGTCGCACCAGTGCACCCGTAGTTGTAAACACATTTCGACTCCATTGAGATTTGGATTTGGGTCACATAAATGTGCACCCATAGTTAGGAAAGTAATATCATTAAAATACGCGCCTAAAGCAACTACGCGTTTATTATCTTTATGAAAGACCGTGAAATTTACTAAACAGTCCTCCCGAATTCTAAGTATTTTTATTTAGCAATTATTGAGGGCCCCTCCTTTTATTTGGTGAGGCTCGTCTCATCATTTTTATTAAAAGTTCAAACTTCAAGTGACTATGGTTTGCTATTTATTTATCTCTAGACTAGAAGAAGAAAAGA
>MU728256.1:3311-23136 GCA_026770625.1 Nicotiana glauca | reverse complement strand
TACATTGACGAACCAGGGCAAGATGAAAAGCCTGGCTGGAAGTTATTCTTTGATGGGGCTGCCAACAACAAAGGCATTGGGATAGGAGTGGTACTTATTTCAGAGACAGGACAACATTACCCTGTTACAGCCCAGCTCCGTTTCTTTTGTACCAACAATATGACTGAATATGAGGCATGTGTTTTGGGTTTGAGAATGGCTATAGATATGGGTGTCCAAGAGATTTTGGTCATGGGTGACTCAGATCTTTTGGTACATCAAATTCAAGGAGAATGGGAAACACGAGACTTAAAACTCATACCATACCGGCAGTGCTTGCATGAACTATGTCAGCGGTTTAAGTCCATAGAATTCAAACACATTCCGAGAATTCATAATGAAGTTGCTGATGCTTTGGCCACTCTGGCATCAATGCTATATCATCCAGAGAAAGCTTATGTGGACCCATTACAAATTCAGGTCCGGGATCAACATGCTTATTGTAATATAATAGAAGAGGAGCTTGATGGAGAGCCATGGTTCCATGATATTAACGAGTACCTCAGAATGGGAGTGTATCCGGCACAAGCTACAGGGGATCAAAAGAGAGCTATCAGACAATTGGCAAACGGATTCTTCTTTAGCGGAATGATTTTGTACAAAAGAACCCCAGATCTTGGTTTGTTGAGGTGTATGGATGCAAAACAAGCTACAACGATTATGGCTAAAGTACATGCGGGAGTCTGTGGAACCCATATGAGTGGGTATGTGTTGGCAAAGAAAATTCTCAGAGCAGGATATTACTGGCTTACTATGGAACGGGACTGTATCAACTTTGTGCGCAAGTGTCATCAATGTCAGGTACATGGAGATCTGATCCATTCTCCACCATCCGAGTTGCATACAATGTCGGCATCATGGCCCTTCGTTGCTTGGGGTATGGATGTCATTGGGTTGATCGAGCCAGCAGCATCTAAGTGGCACAGGTTTATTCTTGTTGCCATTGATTATTTTACTAAATGGGTTGAGGCAAAAACGTTCAAATCAGTGACCAAGAAAGCAGTGGTTGATTTTGTACATGCAAATATTATTTGCCGATTTGGAATTCCGAAGGTGATCATCACAGATAATGGTGCCAATCTTAACAGTCATTTGATAGCGGAGACATGTCAGAAGTTTAACATTACACACTGCAATTCCACACCATATCGTCCTAAGGCGAATGGAGCAGTTGACGCAGCCAATAAAAACATCAAGAAGATTCTTCGGAAGATGGTGGAAGGATCCAGGCAATGGCATGAGAAATTACGCTTTGCTTTACTGGGATATCGCACTACTGTTTGCACTTCGGTAGGGGCGACACCTTATTCATTGGTGTATGGCACGAAGGCAGTGATACCTGCAGAAGTTGAAATACCTTCCCTTCGAATTATTGCGGAGGCAGAAATTGATGATGATGAATGGGTCAAAACCCGGCTGGAACAATTAAGCTTGATTTATGAGAAGAGATTGGCAGTAGTATGTCATGGGCAATTATATCAACAGAGAATGGCCAGAGCTTATAATAAGAAAGTGCGTCCATGAAAATTTGAAGTCGGACAATTGGTATTAAGACGCATCCTACATCATTGGGCGGAAGCAAAAGGAAAGTTCGTTCCCAATTGGCAGAGGCCATTTGTTGTTTTACGAGTGTTGTCCAACAGAGCATTATATCTAACAGATGTGGAAGGGAAATGTGTAGAAATGGCTATCAATTCTGATGCAGTCAAGAGATATTATGTATGATTTCTTTATCTTTATGTATCTGATTATATTCGACATGTTTTGAGATTGAAATGATGAAGGCATTTTGTTCCGCTATCCAAATACTTCATCCATTGCTATCCCTTTGAGCCTTATTATATTTTCTTTTATATCCCTTTATCGAAATCAACAACAAAAATCAAGGATTAAACGAGGAAATTAAGTGGAGAAGCAAGAAAAGAAAAGAAAAGAAGAAAAGAGAAAAGAAAAGAGGAAAAAGAAAAAGAAAAGAAAAGAAGAAAAGAAAAAAAAAGAAAAGAAAAGAAAAGAAAAGAAAGAAAAGAAAAAAAAAGGATGGAAGGAAGGAAACATCGCAATAATGAAGCGATTTTATGACCTGAACTACGTTTGGCTTGATCCCAAAAGGGTACGTAGGTAGCCTAACTGAGGTTCAGTTACAACAGAAGAAAAGTCCAAGAATCCCCAAGAATGAAATTGGGGCAGAAGTTAGATTTGTTTTGGAAGTTATGATTCCGAAAGTTGTAATCTTTGAGCCCACATTGAAATATTTTGAGCCTTTATACCCTTCTATCTAAACCCATACAAAAGTCATATTACGGTCCAAAGAAAGACCTTCTGATCAATTTTAAGAAATGTCAATACAAGCAGGTAAGGTGAATTATGTTGTGGACAACACTCGGGTAGTAGAATATCAGAAATTTGAAAATGAGAGAGTCTTATTGGTGAAAACCTTCAAGGGCACCGTAAGGCGATGTGAGTTGAGAGATATTAAAATGAGAGAGTCTTATTGGTAAAAACCCTCGCGGGCACCGTAAGGCGAAAGTGAGTTTCCAAAGTGGGCAAATGAAAGAAGTTTGTGGTTTAAAGGTGGCAAAACAAGCAAGGTTTGGGTTTCGGTGAAAATCGAGTTGTGAAATATGGAATGGAAAAGGTGGCAATTGACAGTTGGTTGGACAGACTAGGCTGGTGAATCCGAAATGCATGGCATGATCAACAGAATTAGCCTTCCCACTCAGGTAAGTCCTATTTTCTTTCCTTCTCAGAGTCTTTCTATCCTCAAAACTTCGAGGTCATTGCATTTCATCTTTCTTGAAATCTGTCTATAAGACATTTGTGGTCAAAGCTAACTACCAACTTCCTAGTTGTATGGCACAATAAGATCAGGACTTATTAAAGGACAGTAAAACATGAAGGATCAGTGGTAATCAGATGATTGGAGAAAGAAGCAAAAGTTCACAAGAAAAGGGAAAAAGAAACACCAAGTCAGTAACATGAGGAAAATATTTGGGTCATCAGGATCAGAAAGTTAAAAGTTAGCCGAGAAATCATGGCAAGACAAAACAAGTTCAAAGAAGCAAGTCGGAGCAAGTTCAGAAGCGGGAGCATGGCCAACAAGAATGCCAGCAGCTAACCACCATTTTATACTAACAAATTGTTCTTTGATTAAAACAGGGACAAAAGATTCAAATTCTTACTAATCACTTTAAAGTGAATGTGACCAATGTGGATAACAAGGGAACACAAAAGTTTCGGCAATCAGGCACCCACCTGGAGAACAAGGGAGGACAGTTCAAGTTTTAAGGGAAAACAGCAGTGTTCAAAGGAAGACATTTTAAGCTTCAGCAATCAGGCACCCACCTAGAGAACAAGGGAAGTATAATTCAAATTTTAGCTTTCAATTTTCATATTTGATAACATGCTGTACCCAGCCACCAAACTGGAGCAAAAAATTTTCTTTGTTTTGTTTACATTTGTAATCAGGCGCCCACCTGAAGAACAAGGGAATACGTTTCAAATCCGGCAATCAGGCGCCCACCTGAAGAACAAGGGAATACATTTCAAATCCGGCAAGCAGGTGCCCACCTGAAGAACAAGGGAATACATTTCAAATTCATCAAGCAGGCGCCCACCTGAAGAACAAGGGAATACATTTCAAATTCAGCAAGCAGGCGCCCACCTGAAGAACAAGGGAATACATTTCAAATTCAGCAAGCAGGCGCCCACCTGAAGAACAAGGGAATATCTTTTCAAATGCACTAAGCAGGCACCCACTTGGAAAACAAGGGAAGTACAATTTGAATTTTAGCTTTGGTTTTTAATATCTGATAACATGATATGCCCAGTCACCATACTGGGGCTGAAAATTTTTTTTGTTTTCTATTTTTGTAAGCAAGCACCCACCTGGAGAACAAGGGAATACTTTCTCAAAGTAATCATTAGCAGGAGCCCACCTGAAGAACAAGAAAATACTTTTTCAAGCAGTTGCAAGCAGGAGTCCACCTGAAGAATGGACACATATTTCAAAACACAGTCAAGGCAATAGTCAAAATTTCACTGGAAGAATACAAGATGCAAGATCAAGGCAATACAAGAATACGAGATACCTGGCATAGATAGGATTTTTGTAAATCATAGGACATAGCTTAGACTAGCTTCTTTTTATCTTTACATAGTATAATAAGGGGGTCAGCAAGCAGTAACAGCAGCAACAGCAGTAAAATCACAGCTTTTTGGTAGTCCCAGCTACCAGACACTCCTGAACTATACTGACCTGATTCCTGTTTAGCCCGGGATATATAGGCAATCTCTGAAGCAGGGTGCGGTCAAAATTTTCAAAATGCTTCACATGGAATATGCGAATGGGCAAAAATCCCTCATTACCGCTTACTTGTCTTTGCACGAAAACTCTTCGTGTTTCCGGGCAAAGAGGGGCAGCTGTGAGCACGTGATTTTTGCCCTAAGCAAATTATTCCTAAAATTCAAACAAAATAATTTTTCATTTATTTTTTTAATTTTTGTTGATATTTGTGGTATTTTTGTGTTAATTAGTTGCATAATAATTCATATTAAAAACACAAAAAATATGCATATGCATTAGGATTTTTAGTTTTACTATTAATTCATTTTTTTAAAAACAAATTAATGGAAAATAAAAAAAATAGCATTTTTAGTGTTTTATTGAAATAGATATTAAATAAATTTTAGAAATTAATTAGTTTAACAATTTAATAAAATCAGAGAATAAATACAAAAATGCAAAAGAAAAGAAAATGTAAAACACAAAAAGAAAAGAAAATATAAAATACAATACAAAAATACAAAACAAAAATATTTGGGCTAAAAATCGGAATAATTAATAGCCCAAAAACAAAAAATTGTCCAGGCCCAAAATGATCACCATGTCAACTAGGGAGTCCAAAACGATCCCGTTTAATTACATGAGATCTGAGCCATTGAAATAATTAATCCAACGGTCACATAACAAGACCACTGATGAATAAAACGACGGCGTTTGGATGCTTTAATCTGAGCCGTTCATTTGATTAATCTAACGGACGATGTCATACTTTCATTAAAATCAAACGACACCGTTTTAAGGCTCTATTAATCTGAGCCGTTGAATCATCTAATCTAACGGCCATGAATCACCAATATTCGTTTAATATAGCAAACAATACATACACCTAAAATCATTTTATCTTCTTCTTCACTTCGTCTTCCTCAGCCGCCAGCAAATTCCTCTGATCCCGCTGGAACCCTACCGGCGGGAAACACCATTTATACCAATCGTCCCCAAATTTTTACCACAGAGCCGTCGTGATCTCCTCTTCCCACCCCTCTACTTCCTTTCCTTCAAACACCTCCCTATCTCTTCGAATATCTGAATTTGTCTCGCCGGAACCCTACCGCCGGCGAGTAACAGTTTATCCAAACAACCCCTAATTTACACCATAAACTCATCTTAACCGCCTCATCCTGAATACCCAAGTCATATTCCCCAAATCCCACCAGAACTTCTCAAATATTAGTTCCAAGATTTTCAGCCAAGAACCTTCATTTAAATTCTTCGGGATTCATTGACCGTAAAATCCCAAACAGGTGTTTTCTTTTTGGAAAAAACACATGTTCGGTATGTTACGGATCATAGATCCTAAAGAATTCCAACGGATTTGGCTCAAATGTGATCGGAATAGGCCTATTAGAAGAAAAGCCACAAGATAAGTTCTTTTAGTCCTTTTCTTTATTTTTCTGGTTAAGTCTCTGTCCATTTTTGCATGTGTCCGTTTATTTGTATGTTATTAGTCTAAATAGGTTTACACCTTAATTTCTATTAATAATACTTAGTTTACAAATTTGATACTGATTTTATTTTGATTAGTTTTATTTTACTTGTAGTTAATTGATATCAATGTAAGTTAATTAGACTTTGGTTATTAGCATCATGATTTAAGTGATTGACTCTATTGATAGTAATTAGCGAGGTTAGTTATAGTTGTTTAAAACTCGATTAGTAGCTAATGTTAGATTTGGTAAAAACTTAAATTAATGGTTAATGGGTATAAAGGTTAATTGGCAGTAGGATAATTGAGTAAAATCAACAAAGTCTCAGGGGTCTTTTGGGAATATTAAAAGGGTTAAATGTAATAAACTTAAGTAAGGGGGGTATTTTAGGAATAGAAAAGGGTAGTTAGGTAAATTTTGAATAGAAGTGAGAGTAGATAAGGAATTACAATAGGTTAGAAGGTTCTAGATTGGGGTATTAGTATAGTTCTTAATAAATAAGTGTAGCTAATTGTATTACAAGTTAAAAATAAAGGATAGAATTGAAATAAAAATGGGACTAATGTACAAATACTCAAATTTGAGTTTCCCTCCAACTTTACATCTATAAATAGGCATTGATATGCCTTGTTTTAGGAGTTTTAAAAAATCTGAAGTTTTCCTCTCAAGCAATCTCTCTTCTTAGATCAAAATTTCAAAATTCATAACCTTCCAAAAATCCAAAAACAATAGAAAAAATCTCTGAAAAATTTAAAAATTACTATTTCATTGATTGTTGTGTGATTTTCAGTTTCTTCTTTGAAATTCTTCATCTCTGTTCGAGGTTTCAATCCTAAAAGTATTCAATATTGCTTGATGGCTAGTTCAAGTAAATTTGGGGTCTAATTTGGTTACATTTCAAGTGTGTAAATTAAGCTGTTGGATTTGCTTGTTTATGGATACTGTGGTTTAAAATCATCCCCTGAACTAGTTATTGATTGATATTGCTGGATTCTGGCTGTTGCTCTGTTCGAAACAACTGCTATAGCTGACTCCTTTTTTCTTCTCATATTTTTCCCTAATTCAGGTACACATTTTGAGCTCGTCACAATATATTCTCACTTGATCGAATTGTGTATTGAAATTGAAGCAAACTACTGCAATGGATTCACAATCCAAACGCATTTGTTATCCGAAAGCATGTTGCAATTCAGTTGTTCATTTGTAGTTAAATCTCTTGTTTAAATTGATCCATCGATTCATGTAGCTAAACTGAGTTCGTTAGACTGTTAAACTTGGACTGTGTAATTCAGAATAATTCTTTTTATTTGAATCCAAGTTTGAGTTTATAAACTGTTAATTTGGTCCATGCTAATTACTAGCTCAAATTTGGTTTCGATTCAGCCTAGTTTCATTCCATTATTTGTAGCTAAGTATCAACAGGATATTGGACTTTGGACTATTAATTTGGATTAACTTTAGCTATGATACAACTTAGTTTGTTTGATCTATGTCTTAAATTTTTAAATCAGGAAATAATTGGAAGCAAAAAATGAGTTTGAAATGTATGTGTAGTGATAGTTGAAATTGAGTTAGTATACGAGCTTTGCTCAAGTCCAGCCTGAGGTTAGTATACTGTTTTGAATCTGATTTGATTAAATCATTTGAACACAACCATATAGTTAAATCACTTAGTCTAGTTCATTAATTTGAGACCTTTAAATGGAATGTTCACCCTGATTATTTTGTGATTATACCATGAATAATCTGTAGCAACTTCCATGCACTTGTTTAAATCGAATTGGAATTGAAACCAGCCTACCATTTGAGGCTTAATAATCCATTTTCAAACGAAATGGGTTTCAGTGCCCATAATAGATGGTCCAAGCTCATGTTTGGCCGGCTTTTGGTACGTAATTGGCAATGATCGCTTTATGAGGGTTGTGTTCAAGGCCCAAAGGTTTTATAAATCATCTTATCATCAAAAAAAAAAATACATTAGCATATAGGGAATTAATTCATAAACATAAAATTGAGTTTTGAATTAGGTAGCGGGTTCAAGCTAAAAGGGTTTTCCCTTTTGTTTGAATTCGGACTTGAATTCGAGGCTCGAATTTATATTCTTGAATTAATTATCCTTTAGAGACAAATAGTAAAAAATAGAAAATTTAGTTTGCTTTAGGTTGGCCTTTTAATAATAAATGAGACGAGCCTCGCCAAACCAAATATAAATTGCGGGGCCCTCATTAATTGCTTAATTCCAAAATAATTAGAATTCGGGATGGACCGTTTAGCGAATTTCACGGCCTTCCCAAAAGATAACAATACGTTAGTCGCTTTAGGCGCGCTTTCAATAAATCTTACCTTCCTAAATACGGGTGTGCATTTCATGCGACCCAAATCCAAATCCAAAAACATTTAATATGAATGTGTTGAGGATCCGGGTGCATTTCATGTGACGTGATCCGAAAATATATTCTTAAACGACGTTCACTTTCTCAAATAAATAATAATTGACAAAAGCGGTAAATAAAATTGCACTGTAGGTTAACATGTATTTAAAATCAAAATTTAGCCAAATATAACAGTTGAGCGACCGTGTTAGAACCACGGAACTCGGGAGTGCCTAACCCCTTTTCCCGGGTTAACAGAATTCCTTACTCAGGTTTATGGTTCGCGACTGTTAAACAGAGTCAAACCCTTTTCTCGATTCGGGATTCAAAACCGGTGAATATTACTTTTGAAATCACATGTTTATTTCTGGTCTTTTTCTTGAAATCACACTCACACTCATAAGTTACTTTTGCTATTTGTACTGTGGCCTGTTACAAGATTCCTGCTCTTTCTTTGCTTTTTGAAACAAGTATGTCCTAGTTTATTTCTAGTCTCAACTCCAATGTGTGTTTATTTACCAGTTCTTATGTCCATGTTTACTTTCATGTCTGAAGCATCTAATCTTTGCATAATGTGTTTATGTCTTGCTAGCTTCTTGTAATGAATACCATCCCTATACCCCCTTATGTGCTTTAAGTTATGGTTAAAAAACATGGCAATATATTTGAAGTTGTTGTCCATGGATATGAACTGGACCCTTTTGGGCCCTAAGCTTTTTTAGTTTCCCATCCCTATTCCCTTACTATGTGTGTTGAGTTAAAGCTTTGGCCTGACAGTGCTCCAATTACTGCCCAAGCCATTGCTTGACCTTCAATAGGTCTTTACTCTCTAATGTTTGGCCTATAGGTTGGGTCAGGGGTGTGCCAGTCTACTTTAAGGCTGGGCATGACCATCAGCCTGCCTGGGTATTTCCTACTCCCCTTTATTGCACTTGCACTCATTCTTAGAACTTAAGTTCTGCCCCTCTCTTGTGAGCCTTGCCTTGGGACCCCTGAGCTCCTTCTGCACTTGGACACCTGAGAGTTGGCCCTTCCACACCACCCTATAATTTTTTTTTGATTAGCATCTTGGGTGTAAGCACTGGTTGGGGTTCCTAAAATCCCTTGGATCTATGAAACACCCTAGATTAGAGAAGGCTTGGAAATCTGGATCTCGGAAGTGGCTCAATCTCATATTATTAGACACTAAGTCTGAATTAGGCTGTTCGGATGTAGCTGATGATTCCTGATGTATTTTTAGTTTCAGTTTTTATTTCTTTTGGGCTGTAATAATTTGTATAAACTCAGGGGATTTAGTAAAAAAGGGAGGGGTTTTATTTTTATGCACTAAGGGTAGAAAACATGCCTATAGGTATTTATTTATCATTTGTGCAACTTCACGCGTAGAAAACATGTCTATAGGATTCGATACTTGATTTCTGCAATGAAGCATTTAGATATCATGCCTATAGGGATTTGCATTTCCGCATATAATAATGCCATTATGCAAACAATTAGGTTTAACAACTAAGTATTTAGATACCGTGCCTATAGGGATTTGCACTTCTGCATACAATAATGTCATTAGGCAAACAAATAAGCCTAACAACAGGGTTGCATATGAATACCATGTCTACAGTACTCCCATTTAAAATGTCTAAATTAGTTAACGCATAGAGAGCATACCTATAGGAACTTTGAACCTAAGCCATTTTCACTCATTCAAAATATCATTCACTTTTCGAAAATTAGCATTTACTGAAGTAACGGATTTTTTCTAGACAAATCTGCATTTTTTTGAAACTCATGTAATTCCTTTCCTCAATTAACCTACATGTCTTCTGAAGTTCATTTCTTTTCTGCGAAACCTTTTCAAAATAGTGCACTTCTTTTCTGAAACTCCTTTCACTCCTTTTACTTTGTAACGTTACTTTATAATCAGTTTTATGGTTTAAATCAGTAATTCTATCCAACACTTAGCCAAAAGGTTTAATTAATCAATCAGATCGGTTTTAGGCAACTGCATTCGAGTGAGCCTAATGTAGACTTTCCGTCCAAAAATATGTGTTGAACCAGTCCGTTCGTCGCTTTATTTAATTATGACCAAACTAGTACGTGTAAGACATGCTAAACTCTATGGCTTTTATCTGATTTAAGGAGGCTTATTTGATCCCTACTTGCTTATTGCTTTCCCCTTTATTTGCATTTTGTGTTTTGATTGATGCCTTAGTATTTTGTCCTTTGAAAACTCCAAAAAGGCCTCAAACCCCTCTCCATTTAGGACTAGTAGTCCAATTGCCTCTGGGACTGATAGGATTGGGACAGGTAATAGCATGCAATAAGTAACGATACAATTCCGCACTTTAAATACCTTAACGGGGTAGGAAAGGGTAGACATGGAGATGATGATCATACGATAACACTATGCGTACGATTGGTCGTCGGCGTTGTGCGGATGATCAATGTATTTTATGAACCCAGTACCCCCTTTCCTTTACATAATTATTTTTAGATTGTCAATTCTCAGTTCTTTAAAATGCTGCATTCTTGTTTTAATCATTAAAATTTCCCCCTTCTGATTTTCGTACTTCCCTTTCCTCTAAATTTTTTGCTTATTCACTTCTTTGTTTGATAATTGCTATTCATTACTTGATCCTATTTTCTACATTTAGATATTCTTGCCAATAATTAAGAAGTCACCTATTCGAATTTCAACATGTTCAGTAACCTTTATGGATACCTACTTGCAGTCTTTATGTGGAATTGTCTTGTATGTTTGCTTGCTTTAAAGTCACAATTGTAACATGGCCGGGAACCACACTAGTGGATCTCGAGCGGTGCCTAACACCTTCCCCTTGAGATAATTTCTAGCCCTTACTCAAACTCTCGTTCTTCATTTCAAATTCTTCCTTAAAGTTTCCTAATACACTATAATCAATAGGTGGTGACTCTTCAATTTCAAAACCCAATTCCCAAATGATAATAGAGTTGTCTTTTCCAAAAATGTCGTAAACCCGATTTCCAGCTTTTAGAGAGGAAAAAAAGGGGGCATCGATAGCATGGCGACTCTGCTGGGGATTCTTTAGGCTTTTACCATTTCATGTTATGTGTTACTTTATTGCTTTCTTTTATTGCTTTGTTTAATGCCTTTATTCGAAACTGACTTGTCTTTTGTTTTTTTTTCTTTAACGCTTTCATTTACCGCTTTCTATCAATACCGTTGTAATTTTGAACAATTATTGTAAACATTTATTTTATGAATGTGGAAATACATGTCAATTTGGTTCATTCTTGTAAACTGCATCTTCAACATCATATTCCACCCGTGCCAAAAAAATACCATAGCAACGGTTATAGTGAGTGGTTGCACCCTTCCAATATTATCACCCTTTAAATTTGGCAAATGCATATTTGCGGTAAAACCAGTCAATCAGCGGTGCAGTCGATGGTTCCGTGCCTTTCCCTCTTAAGTTGTCCGCTCAAGGGTACCTGCCTAATACCCCAATAGAAACCTTACTCCGTTTAAAATGTACATGCATCATGGTCAAACCTAGCCAAGTCAGTTATGTTGTCCACATAATGACTCATTAGGATAGCCTTGTCCAAAGTCCACCGGGTTTCCTTGAAACCCAATCGGACACCACCATGTTCTGTGCATTTATTTGGAGAACTAAATGCTTGCTATGCTAATTATTGTTTTAAATAGTCGAGTCCGGTGGGGTAAGGACCTAACGCTCTGTTTTGCAGAAAATGAGGCACGAAGTCCCCAGATTTGGCATGGTAACCAACATTCATCCAAGTCTGGTAGAAAGACCTCCACTCCAGTGCTCAGACGCTCGTCCGCAAATACTTAGGGAATTTGCCTTCACTTCTAGAGAACCAGCCTGACGACAAAATCATAGAGGCTGCAAAGGAAATGCAGACAGACATCTGGCCCGAGCTTATTTGCTACTAGGACTACGCGAGCTGGTGAAACTGTTCGAGGGAGACAAAGATGTCGAATCTGGGGAAGGTCCTTCTGGGACCAAGTAGTTAGGAGTTTTTTTATTTTTAATGTAATAAGGTCAATGGCCACTAGTGATATTTTACTTTATGTTATTTAGCGTCGTTTTGGATTCGTCTTATTTTTATCAATAAAATAAGGCATTCAGCATTATAAGTTCTCCAAAACTATTTGTCGCTAGGCCTACCTCGGGCACAACGAGGCACCTAATTTAGGACACGATTTATATTCTTGCACTATATGTTTAAATGTAGCAATGTTTTCTCCTCATAATCTTTACTAACTTGTGACCTTTTTGTTTTTACTTTTTATTTTATTCCCCTTACCCAAAGGTTAGTTCGTGCACTCTGGCATGATCATCTTAAGCAGAAGGGTACATCTCAATAATTGGACTATCAGAACCACCAGGGCTCGGAAAGCTTCGGGGTAGAAAGGCTAAATAAAAGCACCATGCATCTCATTTTACTTTTTACTAGCTGATTTTCTTTCCCCATTGTCTTTACTTTTGAAAAAATCTCTAATGTTCCAAACAGTTATGAATTTAATCAAAGCATTTCAGTTTATCATATATCTCGCTCTTATTATTTTCTCTATCATTTACTCTATTTACACAACATTACTATTACTTACTTTGACGATGAACCAACGATTGTGACTTGCAACGAAACAACGCAACAAACGGACATAGACTCAGAAGAGGATGATATACCAGAAGAGGTCATCAGAGAGGTTGAGAATTTTGAGAATAGGCCTAAGTCTAACTTGGACAAAACTGAGGTCGTTAATTTGGGAGATACAAAAAATGTCAAAGAAACGCGCATCAGTGTTTACCTGTCACCATCAGAAAAGGAAGAATACACGGAGTTTTTAAAGGAATATGAGGGCATATTTGCCTGGTCGTATGATGATATGACTGGTCTCAGTACGTCCATTGTAGCTCACAAACTGCCAACAAATACAACCTGTCCGCCGGTAAAGCAGAAGCTCAGGAATTCAAACCCGACATGAGTTTGAAAATCAAAGAAGAGGTTACTAAGCAAGTCAAAGCTAAGGTTCTCAGAGTGGTAGAGTATCTAACATGGTTAGCCAAAATCGTGCTAGTACCAAAGAAAGATGGAAAAGTTAGAGTTTGTGTCGACTACCGAGATCTTAACCAGGCCAGTCCCAAAGATGACTTTCCCTTGCCAAACATACACATTCTTATCGACAATTGCGCCAAGCATGAGTTGCAGTCTCTTATTGATTGTTTTGCCAGATATCATCAGATATGGATGGATGAGGAAGATTCAGAGAAAACGGCTTTCATTACGCCATGGAGAATGTATTGTTACAAAATGATGCCATTTGGGTTGAAAAATGTTAGCGCCACTTATATGAGAGCCATGACTACTATCTTTCACAACATGATACACAAGGAGATTGAAGTATATGTGGACGACGTCATCATCAAATCCAAGAAAACCACTGATCATATGGAAGACCTGAGAAAGTTCTTCAACAAACTTAGGAGGTACAATCTGAAACTGAATCCCGCCAAGTGTGCATTTGGGGTTCCTGCTGGAAAATTATTGGGTTTTATGGTGAGTCGTCGAGGAATAGAATTGGACCCATCAAAGGTCAAAGCCATTCAATAATTGCCACCGCCAAATAACAAGAAGGACATAATGAGTTTCCCGGGGAGGCTCAACTATATCAGTCGGTTCATAGCTCAGTTCACAGTCATTTGTGAATCCATCTTTAAAATGTTGAAGAAAGACGCTGCTACTAAATGGAATGACAATTGTCAGAAAGCCTTTGATAGAATCAAGGAATACCTGTCAACGCCGCCAGTCTTGGTTCTGCCCAAGCCAGGAAAGCCTCTATTGCTTTATCTTATTGTTTTGGATGGAGCGTTCGGTTGTGTTCTGGGACAACGTGATGAAATAGGGAGAAAGGAGCAAGCCGTCTACTATCTTAGTAAGAAGTTCACCCCGTACGAGGCCCGATATTCTTTATTTGAGCGCACCTATTGTGCTCTAACTTGGGTAGCTCAGAAATTGACACATTATTTCTATGCCTACACTACTTATCTCATATCAAGGATGGACCCGCTGAAGTATATCTTCCAGAAGCCCATGCCCACTAGCAAGCTCACCAAGTGGCAAATCCTACTAAGTGAATTCGACATTGTTTACGTAACTCAGAAAGCAATCAAGGGTCAAGCCATAGCAGATGATGAAGAAGTGTCCTTTGTAGGAGAAGATATTGCAGAATCCTACAAGGGTTGGAGGTTGTTTTTCGACGGAGCTGCAAATTTCAAAGGTAGGAGCAGTCCTAGTATCAAAAACCGATCAGCATTACCGGTATCCGCCAAGCTCAGATTCCATTGCACCGACAATATGGCCGAATATGAAGCTTGCATCCTGGGGCTCAAGATGGCCATTGACATGAACGTTCAGGAATTGCTAGTGATTGGGGATTCAGATTTTGCTCATACATCAGGTTTGAGAAGAGTGGGCAACCAAGAACTCTAAGATACTCCCCTACTTGCATCACATACAGGAGTTAAGGAAAAGATTCACAAAGACGGAATTTTAACATGTCCCGAGGGTCCAAAACGAGTTCGCTGATGCATTAGCTACTCTGTCATCCATGATCCAACATCCAGATACGAAGTTCATTGATCCCATCCCAGTAAAGATCTATGATCGGCCAGCTTATTGTGCTCACGTTGAGGAAGAAGCTGATGGAAAACCATGGTTCCATGACATCAAGGAGTACTTGACAACAGGAGAATATCCAGAACTTGCCAACGCCACTTAGAAGCGCACACTTCGGAGATTATCCAACAACTTCTTTCACAGTGGGGGAATCCTGTATAGGAGGACTCCCGATTTGGGTCTACTAAGGTGTGTCGAAGCAAAAGAAGCATCCAGACTATTGGACGAAATGCACGCAGGGACCTGCGGGCTGCACATGAATGGATTTGTCTTAGCAAAGAAGATACTCCGAGCAGGATATTTTTGGATGACTATGGAAACAGACTATATCCAGTATGTTCGCAAATGCCATCACTGTCAGATACATTCGGATATGATAAAGGTGCCTCCAAATAAGCTTACTGCAACAAGCTCACCATGGCCTTTTGTCGCCTGGGGAATGGATGTCATTGGACCTATTGAGCTTGCCGCATCAAACGGGCATAGGTTTATCCTGGTGGCAATTGATTATTTTACCAAATGGGTTAAAGCAACATCATACAAGGCAGTGAATAAGAAATTTATGACAGATTTTGTCCGTGACCGTATTGTTTGCCAATTCAGAATTTCATAATCAATCATCACTGATAATGGTTCCAATCTCAACAGCAATTTGATGAAAGCAATGTGTGAAGCATTCAAGATCAAACACAAGAATTCTACAGCTTACAGGCCTCAGATGAATGGAGCTGTAGAGGAAGCCAACAAGAATATCAAGAAGATATTAAGAAAGATGGTCGAAAGTCACAAACAATGGCATGAGAAGTTAGCATTCGCCTTACTGGGATATCGCACACGGTTCGGACATCGACTGGAGCAACTCCCTACATGCTGGTTTATGGTAAAGAGGTCGTCATCACCGCCGAGGTAGATATTCCCTCCTTGGGGATCATACAAGAAGCAGAGTTGGATGACACAGAATAGGTAAAAGGTCTCTACGAGCAGTTAGCCCTCATAGATGGGAAAAGGATGAATGCAGTTTGCCACGGTCAGTTGTATCAGAACAGAATGTCCAGAGCCTTCAACAAATGAGTTAAGCCAAGGAAGTTTACATCGGGGCAGCTGGTGTTAAAGAAAATATTCCCACATCAAGATAAAGCCAAGGGGAAATTCTCTCCCAACTGGCAAGGTTCGTACATGGTTCACCGGGTTCTAACTGGAGGAGCCCTTATTCTTGCAGAAATGGACGGAAAAGTTTGGCCAAAGCCAATCAATTCAGATGCAGTGAAATGATACTATGTGTAATCACTTATGATTTCTTATGATGATGTAATTTGAACTACGCATGACCTGATACCCGTTTAATAGGGGATACGTAGGCAGCCCTATGGGTTCGGTCACGATTTAATAAAAATTCTATTTTTCCCCTGCTATTGGAACTAGGGCAAAATTTTGAGGAGGACCCTCAAAATTCTGAAGTTAGTTTTCAGCCACTCATCTCCAGGAATTCCACCTCAGTAAACTGGGGCAGAATTTTGAGGAGGACCCTCAAAATTCTGAATTTAGTTTTCAGCCACTCATCGCCAGGAATGTCACCTCAGTAAACTGGGGCATAATTTTGAGGAGGACCATCAAAATTTTGAAGTTGATTTTTCAGCTATTCAGTGCAGCGGTCAGAAGTGCCAGCCCAGTAAAGTGGGGCAGAATTTTGAGGTGGACCCTCAAAATTCCGGAGCAAGAGAGGTTGCAATGTCTTGAACCACGTCGTAGTCGTTGGTTTATCTAAAGAAAACTATTTTCTGCTTACGTTATATTTACTAAATCATGCATAACTATTGTTCGAATTGCTGCTATTCAGCGACGCTACCCCAATGATACACAACGCCTGAAGCCAGGGGAAAACGAACTAACATTTTCCCCCTTACAAAACTCATAATTTTTCTTTAGATGCAGGCACTCAACTTACAATATTGTCAGGTATATTTATGTACGCATACTTTCTGAAGAATGCAACTTCTTAAAAATCATCACTTATCCGTAATTGCTATCCGCACACAACCTCCCCAGCAGCCACGATACCGTAATCAACTATCAGCTAAGAAGTCTCACTACTACTCGTCCTTTTACATTCTCGCGTTGCATAAGGATACCTTTCTGCCTTTCGAGACTAAACATTGTCTCCATCTAAATTATCTGCATTGCATAAGGCTACCTTTCTGCCTTTCGAGACTAAGCACTGTCTCCATCTGCATTATCTGCATTACATAAGGCTACCTTTCTGCCTTTTGAGACTAAGCACTATCTCCATCTGCATTACATAAGGCTACCTTTCTGACTTTCGAGACTAAGCACTATCTCCATCCTACATTCCTGCATTGCATAAGGCTACCTTTCTACCTTTCAAGACTAAGCACTGTTTCCATCCTACATTTTCTTGCATTGCATAAGGCTACCTTTCTGCCTTTCGAGAATAAGCACTATCTCCATCTGCATGGCTGAAATATCGCCACCTCTATTTGCATCGGCTGAAATACCGCCATCTTCATATAAATCTTTCACGGCTAATTGTGAGCACGTGATTTTTGCCCTATATGAAAATAACTCCTAAAAATATACTAAAATAATTTTTATTGATTTTTAGGTGTTTTTCTTTATTTTAGTCGCATTTTAGACATTTTTAACATTTTAAAAATAATAGAAAAATAATAAAAGTATCATATTTTAATTTCATGCCACATTAGGTTCAATTTGTATTTAGGAATTACTTACATTGAGTTAATTGTGCTATTAATAAAAAATCACAAAAAAATGATCATTTAATTAGCTTAATTTTACAATTTGAAATAATTTAGGAATTTAGTTTAGGTTTTTAATTAATTAAAGAAAGAAAAGAACAACAAAAAGAAGAGGGAAGTGAAAAGGCTTGGTCTTAAATTCAAATTGGCCAAACATTTTAAAAGCCCAAATTTTCCCCCCAAAAGAACTTCCCCCAAAATATTTTCCCCCCAAAATACCTTCCCCAAATATTTTCCCCCAAAAAACTACTCCCTCACCCCATCAATTAAAAAGGTAGCCGCAATACAAGAGGACCCACTCCCGAAAGAAAATTTTGGGGCCTTATTATTACTCTTCCTCTCCCTAGATTTCCTCAATTTCAATTTTCCCCTGTAATACATCACTATATCATACGTTACCTCACCATTCATTTAATACCCCAAGCCCCCAACTGACCAGAAAATTCCTTTTCCTTTTTCAAAACAAAATTTCCATTTCAAATTCTCCTCACAGCAAAATCTCCACTATAAAATTGTACAGAACCAAACTCCGGCGGCAAATCACAGCTGCAGAAGCAAACAAAGGCCATTAACTCTCATTGTTGGCCCCAATGGCGCTGGAAAAATAAAGAAAGAAACGATAGCTTAAAGTACCTAATACGTGATTTTTAGCTAGAATTTCAGTTTGGGTTTCGAGTGTTTCGGAGGGTCCGATTTAAAATTCCGACGTTTCAGTCCGTGGTTTGTTCGAGCATTTAGCCAAGTTGAAATTTACCCGGATGCTTTGCTGATTTTTGCGGGCGTTGTTAGCTGGGTTCGATTTCAAGTAGGTATTCCTGTATTATGTTTTCTCATCAAATGAAAATGATCAAATGTGTTTTGAATTGTTGTTTCTTTTTGTGATTGTCGTTACTGGTATGTTATATACATATAATGTAATGCCGGCTATATATGGAATTTGATAATTTGATTCTTTAATCATTTTGGTTGCTCTTTGGATCTAGTTCAAGGGAGTAAAACAGTATGGTCAATTTTTACAATTATACATTTGTCCGTTTTCGTTTTCTTTTGCTGAAGTGAATGTTTCTCTAATTGGTTTAGCTGGGACCAATCGTTCGGAAATTTGCTGCCAGTTATCTAGATTTAATGTGAAGTTGGTAATTTTTATACTTTTATTTTGGGGTAAGTTGGGATTAAGCAATTGAAGATTTGCTCTTTGTATTTTGGAAAAGATAAAAGTATGTTTACTGTGAAATTACATTAAAATATTGTGGGCCTCGGGCCATTCAAGATAGGTAGCAGACTCGAATTAAGGGTTCTTCAATAATGGAGATCTCCTTGTTTGAGTTCGAACTTGAACTCGAGGCCCGAATTTATATTCGTGAATTAATTGGCTTTTAGAGACAAATAATAAATAGAAAATTTTAGTTTGCTTTAGAGTGGACTTCTAATAATAAAATGAGACGAGCCTTGCCAAACCAAATATAAATTGCGGGTCCCTCATTAATTACTTAATTAAAAATACTTAGAAACTCGGGACGGGCTGTTTAGCAAATTTCACGGCCTTCCAAAAGATAACAACACGTTAGTCACTTAAAGCGCGTTTTAATAATTTTACCTTCCAAATACGGGTGTGCATTTCATGCAACCCAAATCCAAATCCCAACGTTGAATAAGAATGTGTCGAGGATCCGGGTGCATTTCGTGTGACGTGATCCGAAAACACGTTTTTTAAACAACGTTCACTTTCGTAAAAATAATTAAAAGCGATAAATAATTTTAAAATTGCACTATAGGTTTAACATGTGTTAAAATCAAATATATTTAGCAAAATATAGCAGTTGAGCGACCGTGCTAGAACCACGGAACTCGGGAGTGCCTAACACCTTCTCCCGGGTTAACAGAATTCCTTACCCGGATTTCTGGTTCGCGACTGTCAAACAGAGTCAAACCCTTTCCTCGATACGGATTCAAACCGGTGACTTGGGACACCATACATCTCTCAAGTGGCGACTCTGAATCTTTAATAAAATGAATCCTGTTTCGGTTGTCCTTAAATTGGAAAAACTCCTTCTTTACTATATCCCTTCACGGGGTGTAGTAAAGTCATTCGAAAAAAGGAGGTGGGACAGCTCTGGCGACTCTGCTGGGGATAAAGAACCCAGAACTTCGGTTCAGGGTTCAAGAATTCGAGCTCAGTTAAATTGTTGTATT
>MU728248.1:46828-71672 GCA_026770625.1 Nicotiana glauca | reverse complement strand
GGGGATAGCTTTCAAGACATTTTTATATGAATGGGGGTTCAGTTCCGGACCGTTTGATCAAAGGAGATCAACGGTCCAGATCACAGGCCATTAAAACGGGGTCGTTTGGATCATCTGTAGGGGCAGGCCGAGTTTTGTAACATTTTTAGGCCTGGATTGGCGGGTATCAAGGCACAAATCGATTTGGGCTTGGAGAGTTTTAAACTCTTAGCGGAAAATCCAGTTCTTTCAATCCTTCTTCCTTTTCTTTTATTTTAAAAACTCTTTTTTTTTCAGAATTAAAAATAAAAATCTAAATTAATTTCTAATACAAATTATCCTGCTAAATTAAATCAATTAACTCTAAATAACAATTACCACAATTAATTAAATACCAAATTAAAAAACTACCAAAATTCCAAACTCAAAATTTAAAAAATGCAAAAAAATGAGTTATTTTTTGTGATTTTCCATTTTTTGTAAAACAAACTAATTTACTAATTAATTTAAAAATATAAAATTAAATCCTAAATGCAAATGCAACATCTTTTTGTGATTTAAATAAAATTAAACACGCACACAAAATGCAAACAAACAGAAAAAATTCTATAATAATTCTTAAAATAACAAATAATTAAAAGGAAAACTCTAATTTTGGAAATTCTATAGGAGTAATTCATGTGAGGCAAAAATCACGTGCTCATAGCTAGTCGGTTTGTTGATCAACCGTACAATGACGACGGCGTACCACATGCCATACCTAAAACCTTTAAAATGCCGCCGTACCTGAAAATATACGATGGTACGACAGACCCTGAGGATCACGTGACTCACTTTCTCATCGAAGTAAAAGGCAACGACCTCGCCAAAGAGCAAATATCCTCTATCTTGTTGAAAAATTTTGGCGAAACTCTCACTGGGGGTGCATTTACTTGGTATTCACAACTGCCTGTGTGCTCTATTAAAATATTCGAAGAAATGGCCAACATGTTTGTAACGGTCCATGCCACAGCTAAGAAGGAAGAGGCAAGAGTGAATGATATATTTTCCATCAAACAATCGCCTGGAGAAGGACTAAGGGACTTCCTCGCTCGATTCAACCGTATAAGGATGACCTTATCAAATGTATCAGAAGGAGTGGTTGTGGCTGTTTTCCAGAATGGGTTGAACATAAGCGGTTTAAGGGAGACCAGAAAACTACTGAGTCGGCTCATGAAATATCCCCCGACCACTTGGGACGAAATACACAATGCCTATTGCGCCGAGGTCCGAGCTGATGAAGATGACCTAAATGGACCAACCCAATGGTTAACCTCAGTACAAGCCAAGTCCAGAAAAAACTGGAGAAACGACAACAATAGGGATCAAGCACGTCCACAACGCAACCGAGAAAGTCATCAACCATAGTTCATAGGAGCCATCATGCCGCTTTCCTGCCACGTCGAAGGCCCATCTCCAAGAACAGGGAGTCACCGAAGTGAGAGAGGTATGCCTTCCTTACTATCTGCTCATATTTTTTGTGAGTCACTCTCAGAAATAGTCTATGCATTGGAGAAGCTCGGCCCAAAAGTGAAGTGGCCAGAGAAGATGAGGTCCGACCCTGAATACTAGGATGACAAACATCCTCTGCAAATTCCACCTGGAACGAAGTCATAAATTTGATGACTGCATCTCTCTAAGATATGAGGTCGCGAACATGCTTCACCAAGAGAACTTGAAAGAGCTGTTGAGCGACCGAGGAAGGGTCAACTTCGCTCGAGGACAAGAACAACACCAGGGCCTACCAAAACCACATTCTCCAACTCGAACAATTCAAATAATCATCGGAGGGGCGATGATGCATCAATCAACAATGTAAAATGCACCACCACACATAAACTAAAATGGTCGATCACACATGACGGTACGACGAACTCAAAGAAAGTATCATCTTCGATAAGTCAGATGCCCATGGTTTGGTTTTTCCTCACTATGATGCTCTTGTTATCACTTTACACATATTAGATACGGATGTGAGATATATTATGGTGGATGATGGGAGCGGCGCATGCATTATCCACCCTTTAGTACTTGCACAAATGAAACTCGAGGATACGATAGTGCCACACTGCATTACACTAACCGGTATAATAATGCAACAAACATCTGGAGAGATCACACTCCCTATCCTGGACGGTGACATCACTCTGGAAACCACTTTCCATATCATGTATTAGGACACGACGTACAATGCCATAATAGGTCGGCCTTGGATACACTCCATGTAGGCCGTCCCTCCAGCTTGTACCAAGCTATCAAATTTCCCACCCCATGAGGAGTATTCAACATCCGAGGAGAACAATGCACTTCCCAAGAATGCTGTCGCACCGCCCAGGATTGTACATACACCCACCAAATGAAGGGCAAAAAGGCATAGCAATTAACAGAGTTGTGGTCGAGCAGTGATGAAAGGAAAGAAGTCATCAAAGACCCTGAAACCATAGAGGCCATAGGATCAATAGCAGAAGATCTCGACCCCGTCCAACTTGATAATAACGACCACAACAAGAAAGTATACATCGGCCACAAGCTTCAGGAACCAGGTAAATTCCGTCATTTCTTTATAAATAATGCAGACTTGTTTGCTTGTTCCCATGCAGACATGCCAGGTATATCAAAGGAGATAGCGGCACACAAGTTGAACGTCGATCCATTTTACCCCTCAATAAGGCAGGTTAGGCGGAAGTTCAATTCTGCAATAAATGATGCAGTCCGCATAGAGGTTGAAAAACTGCTGGAAATAACTCCATCAGAGAATCAAAATACCCCAATGAGTTGCCAACGTGGTCATGGTGAAAAAGAAGAACAGAAAATGGCGGATGTGCGTAGACTTCACGGATTTGAACAAGGCATGCGCAAAAGACTCATTCCCCTGCCCCATATCGACCAGCTATTGACGCTAAACTGGGCACAAGCTGTTAAGCTTCCTAAATGCATACTTGGGTTATAACCAGATCCTCATGGAGGAGGAATACCAGGAGAAGATCACCTTCATCACCTATCAAGGAACATATTGCTACATAGTGATACCTTTCGGACTGAAAAATACGGGGGCGACATATCAAAGGTTGGTAACAAAGATATTCACAAAATAGTCGGCAAAACCACGAAGGCTACATAGACGATATGTTGTTCAAATCCAAAAGGAAAGAGGATCACATTGATAACCTGAAAGAAGCCTACGATATACTCAGACGATACAGAATGAAATTGAATCCTCAAAAATGCGCATTCTACATGACATCAGGGAAATTCTTGGGCTTCCTAGTGTTACAGCGAGGGATCGAGGTCAACCCGACCAAATCAAAGCTATATAGGGGATACCGGAGAACTTAAACAACAAAAAATAGGTTCAGAGACTGACTGTTCGTATAGCTGTCCAGTTAAGATGCATCTCGCGGTCATTCGATAGATGCCACAAGTTCTTTGGCATACTCAAGAAATACAACGACCTCAAATGGACCTCCGAATGCGTCGACACCCTGAAGGAGTTAAAATCTTACCTATCATCACTGCCACTGCTTTCCAAGGCAGAGCCTGGAGAATGCCTCCTCGTCTACCTGGCCATAATCGAAGTGACGATGAGTACAGTCCTAGTCCAAGAAAATAGAGGTATGCAATCTCCTGTCTATTATAGTAGCAAAACCTTAGTCGACGCTGAGCCGAGGTACCCTCACCTCAAAAAACTGGCCCTGGCCTTGGTCATAGCTTCACAAAAGCTTAGACCCTACTTCCAGTGCCACCCTATTTCGGTAGTCACGATTTTTCCCTTGAGAAGTATCTTGCATAAGCCTGAATTATCAGGAAGATTGGCCAAATCGGCCATAGAATTAAGCAAACATGCTATCATATATGAACTGCGAACAACGATAAAGTTGCAAGTACTTGCCAACTTCGTTGCCAACTTTAATGCAAAAATAATGTCTGAAGTCGAAAGAGAAGCCGCCAACACCTCTCATAAAATACAGGATCTATAGATTTTTGATGGCGCCTCTAGAGCATCAGGGTCCGGACTAGGACTCGTACTCAAGGTCCCAAGAGGCAAAGTAATTCGCCAGTCCATAAAATGCCCGAACATGACTAACAATGAGGGCGAGTATGAGGCCATGATTGTTGGGTTAAGGTCGGCACTCAAGTACGGAACTAGGTGAGTCATCCTACACTGCGACTCTCAACTCATCGTCCAATGATGCAACTCTCAACTCGTCATCAACCAAGTCAAAAGGACTTTCCAGATCAAGGAGCAAAGGTTTCAAAAATATTAGGCCGAGATCTGCAAGATGATATCCGAATGTGATTAATGCCAGCTCGATTATATCCATCAAGTGCAAAATATTGAAGTAGACGACATCGCCAAACTAGCGGTGACCACTAAAAGCATAACCAAAGAAGGAAACGTGGCCACCCTCCTCCACTCATCGATCGATCAAATCGAGGTGAGGACTATAAACCTAACTTGGGACTGGCGCAACCGTATTGTTATAGACTTGCAGGACGACATGCTCTCAGATGATAAAAAAGAAGCCAAGAAGCTTTGAATTCAAGCATCGAGGTATAACATCATAGACAATGACCTATACAAAAGGACGTATGGAGGTCCCCTAGCAAAATTCTTAGGCCTAAATCATGCATGACGCGTTCTAGAATAAGTCCACAAAGGCCACTGCGGAGCTCATTCTGGCAATCGGGCTCTAGTCAAGTGTCTCATACGAGCAGGCTACTACTGGCCCACTATGAAAAAAAGAGGTCGCTGACTTCGTGAAAAAATGCGAGCAATGCCAAAAATATGCCCCTATGATCTATCAAGCGGGCGAGCACCTCCACTCGGTCTCCTACTTTCATCAAGTGAAGGATGGACACCGTCGAACCCCTTGCAACGAGGCGAGGTAACATACGATTTCTTTTGGTTTTAATTGACTATTTTTATAAGTCGGTAGAAGCAGGAGTATTCACCCAGATACGCAAAAAAGAAGTGATCGCCTACATATGGAAGAATATTATGTGCCGCTTTGGCCTCAACAGACCCCAATTCACCTGGAAAAAGATCGTCGAGTTCTTCGAGAAGTGGTATATCAAAAGAATTCTCTCCACCCCATACCATCTCGCGGGCAATGGGCAAGCAGAGTCATCCAACAAAATCAGTACAGAACATCATGAAAAAAAAGCTCAAGAACGCCGAGGAAATATGGCTGGAACTACTGCCAGAAGTGCTATGTGCATACCACACAACGCCAAAAACGAGCATAGGAGAGACAGCCTACTCATTAGTCTATGGGACTGATGCAGTAATGACGGTCGAGGTCGGAGAACCAAGTCTAGGATACTTCCATGAGAGCGGGTTGAGAAACGATGAAAGCAGAAGGCAGGATCTAAACAAAGCCAAAGAGCGAAGAGATATGGCCAACATGAAGATGATCACAAAAAAATAGGCAAAACACTAATATAACAAAAAATCCAAGGTTAGACCATTCAAAGTCGGGGATTACGTGCTCAAGGCAAAAATACAAGTAAGAAAAGACTCGTTGGAGGGAAAATTGGGACGGCCTATAAAAAATCACGGAAGCAGCAAACAAAGGATCATTTCAACCAGAAACAATGGAAGGAAAGCTACGGCCAAAAAAATGGAATGTCTCCCACTGTAAGGACTTTAACTTCTAAGGAAAAATGTTCTCTGAGCTGTACTCCTTTTCCCTTACCTGAGTTTTGTCCCAATTGGGTTTTCTCGTGAAGGTTTTCAATGAGGCAATAAGGAGGACATTTCAGGCTAAAGTACGGAAGAAAAGGGTGCAAGTCGATTAGTTCATTTCCCAACCTCTCAAATGCTTCTCTAGGTCGACCGATGAAGGGAATAGATAGACTAGGACTAGAATGCCGGCCCATAAGATATGTAAATATCCCCAATATATATAAGAAAAGCACAAATGCATGAAATTCACCCATGTTTGTTCCAAAACAACGTTGCGTCAATCAAGCAAAACTTATATTCGACCTCGTTCAAATTAACTAAACGTTTGACCTCGTTTAAATTAACTCATATTTGACCTCATTAGAATTAACTCACATTCGACCCATTCAAATTAATTAAACATTTGACATTGTTCGAATTAACTAAATATTCGATCTCGTTCGAATTAACTCATATTCGACCTCATTTGGATTAACTCATATTCGACCTCGTTCGAATTAACTCATAATGTCCTTGTTCGAATAACTCACATTCGACCTCGTTCGAATTAATTAAACATTCGACCTCATTCAAATTAATTCACATTCGACCTCGTTCAAATTAACTAAATATTCGACCTCGTTCGAATTAACTAAACATTCGACCTCGTTCGAATTAACTAACATTCGACCTCGTTCGAATTAACTCACATTCGACCTTGTTCAAATTAACTAAGCATTCGACCTCATTCAAATTAAGTAAGCATTCGAGCTCATTCGAATTTACTCATATTCGACCTCATTCGAATGAATTCACATTCGACCTCATTCAAATTAACTCATATTCGACCTCATTTGAGTTAGCTCGTATTTGACCTCGTTCGAATCAACTCACATTCAAACTCATTCAAATTAACTCACATTCGACCTCGTACAAATCAACTCACATTCGACCTTGTTTGAATTAACTAAACATGCGAACTCATTCGAATTAATTAGTGACATTCGACCTCGTTCGGATTAACACAAGTGACATTTGACCTTGCTCGAATTAACTTATATGCGATCTAGCTCTAATTAATTTATATTCGACCTTGTTTGGATTAACACTTACCTGCCTCACCCATGGTTCAAACAAAAATTATTATGATCAAGGCAGCCAAACGATTGAAGCACACAAGACCAAACAAAGAAGATTTAGAGACGAACAAGCAAAATAATATTTCATATTTCAAAAAATATCCTTTATAAGGGTTAAGCAGACGCCCATTAAATGTGCACAAACCTACAAACCAAAGGAAAAATTACTCTCCACCCGAACCACAGCGCCATCTCCACCATCGCCATGACGATATTGATCCTCGTACCAAGCGTTGTACTCAATCCCATCCAAATCCTCCTCGCTATCACCGGTCCTCGGAGTAGTAGGGTCATAGCTACAGGCAACCCAAGCAAGCACGCGTCTTAGAATGAGCATCCTCAAAATCAGCCTCAGGGACTCTCCCTGCTGTTATCAAAGCTCTGAATATGTCAAGCTGATCCTCAGCGTGGACTTGCTTCTCGTATAAATCCCGCAGGACATCAGGAAATGCTAAAACATGAGAGGAGGACGGCTGAGCCAATAGTTGGGGCTTCTCGTCCTCGAGAATGGTAACTTGATCTTCAAGGTTAGAAACCTTTTTTTCTAGCTCCCCTATCCGCTCATCAAGCTGAACTTCCCTGAGCTTAGCCGTCTCCAAATCGTTTTCCCCTCGAATCGAAGAGCGCAGATTGCATTCTCTAAAGCTTCCACTTTTGTGGAGGTTGCCAAACGAGCCAACTCGGCTTTCTCCAAATCTTCCATCTTCTCGATGATCTCAGCAGTCAAGGAATTGGCACTAATCAAACTTTGCTCAAGTCAGCCGCAGAGATACCACCTAGACCTGAAAGTCCACACATTGGGCCTCAACCCCCTTACTCACTTCGAGCTTCTCTTCTTTATCCTTCAACCCCCTTTAAGGATGCTACACTTGCCGATGACTCCCACCAGCTCGTTGTTGTTTTGCTTGAGCTCGTCCCTGATGGACTGGAAGTTGCAGTTCTCCCCAAACCGCCTGCGGATCTCCCGATACTTGGCATGGTACTCGAGGTACTTATTTTCCATCTTATTGAAAATAGTCCTGCACCTCTCTTCTCGGCGAGAACTCTCAATCTCCAGAATATGATCTGAAAGGAAAGGAGGAAAAAGAAGAAAATCAGTTAAAATTAGAGCAAAATACAAGGTACGGAAATAAGAAAGGTCGGGAAACTTACCCTAAGGGCGAGACCAGCTGTACCCGATGATAGGGCCGGCGGCGTCCAATATTCCGAAGGTCCTTCCCTCCACATCAGAGCAAAGGGGACCTAAGGGGACTACATCTTCTATATTTACCAACAAGTCCCGGTCTATAGGAACAACTATGGTCCTTGAGGACCCGTCCAATCTGACCTCGATACGAGTAAACCCCCCTGCTCAGCATCCGAACCTTGTTAGGATCCAGATTAGATCCTATCTCATAGCTTCCCTTGATGGCCTCTTCATCTCTCTCACGAGTGGACGTGGAGGTAGCGTCGACTGGCTCAGAAGATGAATGCTCGTCTTTTGGCATAGTGTCCGTGACTTCCGACCCGCCAATTCCAACCCTAGCCTCAAGCAAGGGCGCACCTTCCATGGCACCCGTTGATAGCGAAATTTCAGGTAGGGGACGACACCACTTTCCAGCACAGTAGTGGTCGGCCCATGGTCATCCCTTGATGAATCCACTACTCGGGTGGTCCCGTCGCCCACATCTATCGCCCTCCTTTTGTGAGGAACCAAATCTCCCTTACTTGGCGATGACTCATCTATCAAATGCAGTATGGGATAAGTCGGAGTCTCTGCTACTGGAGCTTCTGATGGTTGACTTGATCTACTCAATGTAGGGGGTTGAGAAGAAGTGGTCGGCTGAGCAGGCTTATCCTTAGTCGCAACAAGGGTAAATCTCGTAGCTATACTCGTTTGGCAGAATGCAGGAGTAGGAGCCCTCACTCTCCTCGAAGCTCTCTGACCTAACAACAAAAACAAGGTTATGTCAACTCTCCACGATGCAATAAAAAGTAACGACCTGAAGGCCGAAGCATCTAAAAACTCACTAGTCGCAAAGGGCTTAGGCCCAAACTTCTTGTGAAAGGCTATCCATTCGTGGATCCCCACCGTATGAGGCAACACTTGGCTAACCTAGTCATGAATGTCTGCAACCAATGGAAAAGGCTCATCCTCGGCTGAATAAAGAAAAAACAGAACGATTACGCTATTGCTGAAATAAGCAAAATAAAAAATCAGCGGAAGTACTTACGGGCATATTTCCATGCATTAGCATTTGTCACTACGTCCTCGTTCTTGACATAGAAGAAGTTCAACCAGAACCGAAGATTGGCTTTATCGTCCATTTTCACTACCAGACACTTACTTCCACGGTGATGAAGGTGTAACATCGTCCCCCTATGGAAACTGGGTGCGAAGAGATGAATCAGGTGGCGAATAGAGATTCTGCGGCCGACCAATTTCGCATACTTTGTCAGCATGAGGACGAGTTTATAGATGTAAGGGGAAGGCTGAGCTGGGAAAATACCATAGCAGCAGCAGAACTCCAATGCCAATAAGGAATGGGAAAAGAATAGCCTACATAGAAGGATACACGTAGGATGAGCAATATCCAGGGCGGTGAATCTGCACCACATCACGACTAGTCGGGACCAGGTTGATGTGAGCCGAAATCTTGAACTCGACCATGAACTCAACAAGGGCATCCACGTCCATTTTCGACTCCACGGCCTCAGGATTGTCCTTGGGCCGCTTCAAGAAGTCCAACCTAGCTTTTTCTTTACAAGGAATCATTTCGTCTACGATGGGGAAGCTCTCATATTCTGTAACAATAGCAACCCCATCGTCATGAGGGGGGATGCTCAGTGCCAATAGAATCGGGTCAGATGTCTCCCCAAGGTTAGAGGATGTATCAACCATCTTTGGTTGTTTATAAATGAAGAAATTGCAAACACAGAGAAAATGTGAATAGCAAAAGCTGTTGAAATCAGGAGAAATGGATGGAAATATGGAAATGACTAAAACAAGAACATTGGGGAAAGAAAAGAGAAAGATATAGAGATTCGAAAGCTTGAAAACACAAAGGACCAAATAAAGGGTTCTCTATCCCTATTTATAAGAATTCCAAGCACCTTAATCGAGAATACAAATCGTCGCTGCACTAATATCAAAATGGCAGAGGCGTGGGAAATGATATAACGTATCAGGAAAACGTGCAATAATGACGCATGATGTCATGACTCATTATGAACCGACGTAACGGTAAATTATGGTTTACAAAGCGCCACGTTATCACCTCGCCATGGGCGTTATTATTCCATCTGCCCACCTAAATCTCTCAACTACGGCTAGCGAAGTCCGCTAATCCAGGCTGTCCGATAGACGACCTCGATAAGCAGAGAGACTAACTGTATGGGTCAAAATCTGACTAAGGGAATTCAGCACGAAGAGCATATATTAGAAGTAATTTGGCCGAGGTCGACTAATGATTAATGGAACTCACCGCCGAGCAGTCGATCATGGCCGATGTCAAATGTTTAGAGCAACAGTAACAACTAGTTTTGTAATAAGTGTTTAGGAAAATATTCCATTGAATATTCTCTGTACTTGTACTTTTAGTGTTGATGAGGGGTATGTCCCATATAAATAGAAAGAGAGATAAGGAGAAAGGCATGTATTATTGATTCTGATAAGAACTCTCATGAAAAGCTAACTCTCTATATAAATACAAACACCACATTTCTAAAGAGTTTCGTTTTGTTGATTATTCTATGCGTTTCACATTAGATTCGAGAAAGTCTCCAATATTGTCATAGTTATTTGTCATATATTATTGTGAGAAAGAAGAATCATTCACCTCATTCAATATTAGGTGAATCATTCTCCTTATTTACATTTAATACCATTTATTGTTATTTAATGCTTGTTATTCTGATCCCATTATTGACCTTGAACATTTAACTCATATTGCATTAAATCTGTTCCAACATTATTCTATATCATCCGTGTAGGCCGATTTTAGATATAAAGTTATTATCTTTAACTAGGATTAACCCTTTATCTACTTAATTAATTAGTATAACCAAATGTTCATATGTTTTGGTCAAATAGAAACATTTAAAAACATAGTATAGTATATTATATGTGAACCTAGCCAAGGTAAAATATTTAGAATCGTAATGCAAATTTTTGTTTTGTGATGATCACTAACCAAGTATGCTTCACTCATTAGTTCCATCGCAATCCAAGTGTTCTTATAAATTAAAAGAACACTCGTTCTTATATAAATCACAAACGTTACATTATTCTGAAACCCAACGCTTCTAATTAAAACTTCAACTTAACTTGTGATAGAGGGTTCCCGAAAAACACACCCTCCAATACATATTTACAATTCTTTTGATCTTGTTTGCTATACTCTTAGACCAGTGAATCGTCTTCTTCTTCTTGTTCTCGCAGAAGAGGGACTTTTTCATCAGAAGTTGACACGTTGCCTTTATTGTCTTTCTTTGTTTCGTCTTCTTTGAGCTGTCCCCATAGTGTAGTGTAATAACCAAGTCCACATATACAAGCGCTCAACATGCTGTACAAATTCATGGGCGTTAAGATCGTCTATGTGTATGAAAAAGTATTTATAATAATCATATCACTTATAAAATAATCATAAGTAAATTGTTACTATAGATATCACTCATAGTAAAGTGTATAGAAATTGTATCTAGCTATCACAGATACAAAAAATTGTACAATGTTAGTGGACAAAATAAATCTTTTTTGAAAATAACAAAATAAAATTGTTTTTCTGATTTGTCATTTCTACTCCTTTTTTTGGGTCTTACATCTTTCCGTTTCCTTGTTTCTTTTCTTTTTCAACTATGTTTCACCCACGAACAGAGAAGAGATAAAGGAAAAATACATAGTTTACCTGTCGAACTTACATCGAAATTCTTGTTATATACTTTTTTTTCACGGGAAATTTTGTACACACTCAACCTTTCAAAAGTGTGTCTAAGACACATCTATTCGGTGTTTAACTAGTTTTTTCTCAGCAAGTGTATCTACGCACCAATAATAATTTAACACGTGTTATTGGCTTTTTAAATTAAATATATATTTGAATTTACAATTATATCCATCTTCTTCATCTTCCCCAAGCCATACCACCATGACTGCCCCCTCCTAAGTGAGTACTTTTGCACCAACATCAACCATGAAACATTCTTTTTTTAGTTTCAAATTTTAAAATATTAGGATGACATTGAATTTCTATCATCATTACCAATTAAATATTTCCCTAAAGTTATTTGTATCATCCTTGACCTAACTGATATTGAGTACCAAACTACTTACACCAACAACAATAAGACCAGAAAAGAATTAATCAAAAACTTTCAACCCATCAATGGCTGAAATGGAAGAAACTCCACGGATCCAGTACCCACAAATTCTCATGACACATACGAAAAGCTCCATGAATTTTTCTTTCAAATTTGGCCACCCACCAAGCGCACCCATGACACAGTCATTCAGCGATTCACTATGTTGAATGTAAAACTTTGATTTTTTTATCCTTCTTTAATTCTTGGCAAAAATATTTAATGGTATGGTAGTCGAAGAAAGTGATGGTGTGCAATAATTGGAAGATGATGAAAAAGACTTGGTAGAATTTTTTCTAAAAAAGAAAGAAAATAATTTAGAAAAATGAAAAGGCTTAATTATACCATAAATTAAAGTGTACTGTACCATAAATTAAAGTGTACATTTACCTTTGATGACATGCTTTTGTATCCATGCAAATATCATTGCATATTCAAAAACTCATAAGTTTTTATAATTTTGTTTTCTTTTCAAAGGAGTATAAAAAGAAAGAAAAAAACTTGCCTTCCATAGTGGAAAGTAGCAGCAAAGAGAAGACAACCGCAAGTGCTGGCAACTGGAACTCCCACAGGCTTAAAAAAGAGGGCATAAGAAGGCCCTTTCAATCGCATGCACCACATCTGGATACTGCTACGTATTAAACTTCCAAATATTGCCTATATATCATGTAACAAAATATCACGGTGACATTAGGTAATGACTAAATAATAGTACGTTCATTTTAATTGAAAGTCTGATTGCTTTTGTAAGCTTACAGTTAAAACAATGACAAGAAGTTCAAAGTTAAGCTTAAGCCTCCAAGCACTGAGATCTTTTTCCATAAGTAAAGCAAATACTGCAGATTGGATCGTCCCAAACAAGGTGTAAAGACACGTTATTTTCATCACGTGTGGGTGCTTCTTGCTACTTCCCGCCTGGAAAAAACACAATTTTATTCAATGTAAACGTTCCGTTTGAGAGAGAAAACGAAGAGGAAAAGAAAAAGATTTAAGTTATATAGACCGTAGTTTCATGTTATATCAAGTATCACTTTTACTAAGTTATTAGTTGCTGTTTGTTATAGAGATTCATTTGTAATTAACTTATAAATAATCTGACTGTGTAGATATTCTTTAAACGATTAGTTAATAGAACTTAAACACGAAAAGAAAAAGAAAAGAAAAGATTAATAAAGGAAACCTGAATAATGTTCCATATGGTAAGAGCAAATGAAGCAGCAGCAAACAAGAAGCAACCAAGAACCCAATTCTCATGTGTTGAAGTGAAGACGAGGAGCTGCGGTCTTGCTAGCTGAAGGAATGATGGGGAATACTTCTTGACCAGTGGTCCTTTGTAGAAAGTCATTGATAATATTCCCACTATTGATACTAAGGTGCCAACTACTCTTGCTTGACTTCCTTGGCTTGTCCAGTCAATCCTTATTTTCCTAAAATTAAATTGTTATATGCTTCTTTAGAATACTGATAATCCTAAGTTCCTAAATAACGGTAATTTTCACACTTTTTGGTCAGTCAAAAATGATAAGCTTGAGCTAAAAGGGTAGTCTTAAAGACATGACCCACGTAGAGATTTTAAAGTTTTCTTCACTTAGCCAATTCCCAGATAGTGGTTGGAAAATCTACTTTTTTTATTGGAAGAACTGTTTGCAAATAACAGTGGCATATAGTAGTAGGTCCATTCACTCACATCTGTTTCTTCTTATTTTTCAATTCTAATTAATACCATTCACTTCCAAAGTATGGCCCATCAATTTGATACCCAAATAAGGGACTCCTGAATACCTGAGATCACACACGTACAACATTGAATCATACATCATTAAAAAATTTCTCACAATTTTCATTGGATTAGAGTATGACCATTTCATGTAAAAGATTAAGGTGTTAGAGAGAACACACTTTTATTTATTTATTTATTTACGTCTTTGATAATAGATGGCGATGAGACTCGAACGAAGGACCCGTATATGCTCTAATACCCTATTAAGTGTGTGACCATTTCATCTAAAAACTTAATTTATTTAATTTCGTTTTTACACGTCTCTTTCTAAATTTTTTTGCCATTATTAATTGCATCCTCTGTAATAGTACTCTTTGTATCTTTTTCTCCCTTCTAGTTTTAAGGAGCAAATTAACTAGAAAAGGAAAGGAAAAAGTTAGTAGGCTTAAGTCTGTTTCCAATCAAGAGGTCATAAAATAATGAAAAGGAGAAAAGAACCTGAGAATAATGGCAACAATGAAAGAAAAAGCTGGTATCATGTTCGCAGCTCCACATGCTACTATTGGAGAACTATAACTTAGTCCCGCAAATGCAAGGTTCTGCGCTATTGTTACCCTGCAACCACAGATTAAATTCATATGATTATTCTTCTCTTAACTTTTACCGCACTAATCAAGATCAATAGTATTTAAAATTAAGTGATACCACCATTTCATATGAAAATAATTGGTGCCTTACGAAGTTAAGAAACTCTGAAGTCCAATATGAATGAATACAGAAAACAATTAAGTTATCTTTAGACCATCTACATAAACTTGTTATTTTTGCTTAATCTTTTGACAGAGAGTACTAACCCTACTAAACCAAGGAAGAAGACACGCAAAAGAAGGGGAAACGTGAATAATGGCTCTTCTGTCCTGCAATTATTGAGAGAGAAAAGATTAACACTGGTCTTTTAAGTCACCAAAAATCTTTTAAAAAAAAAAAAAAGATTTCGCGAAAATTTATACGTACTTGTCTCTTCTGTGGAAAAAGATGGAATAGGGAATGAGAAGGAGAAAGCTAAGAGCATTTGTATAAACCACGAATACAAAAGAACTCATCCCCAACTTGGACATGGCAGTGCTGGCCATAATAGTCAAGAAAATAGTGACAGCTTCTATTATGATCATTGCTGTGCATGGCAACATTTCTCCAATGGCATTCACAACCCTAACACCCATCTCTCTCTTTTTCTGTGTTTTTGTGTGTTTATGTCAACTACTTCTATAACTCCGTATGATCCGGTCTTCACTATTTATATGGAGGCACATCAATTCAATTTGCTGTATACGTCAGCAAAAAAGAGAAGGTAACCTTTCATGGAAAGATTAAGCTACTTGGAAAGAGAGACAGCGCATCTCGAGTGACCCAAGCATGGCACGGAAGGCGGAGATTCAATAATACTAATACATTTTTAATTGAGGAAAACTTCTCTTCCACCTGTACACCTACTATTTGTCCTACGTGGATTCCAGGAGTACGTATTAACCCAGAATTAGATTTTGTCGTAGATGGTCTAAATTATTTTATGTAGATAGTATTATTAATAACCATCCATAAGGTTTGTTTTCGCGGCTGACATTAACACATGACCTACCGGGAATTATTTCTTAACTCCAGCGGGTTAGTTGCGGTTACGTTTAAACTCCTCACATGTGTTTAACAACTGGTCCCTATAAATTTATATGATGTTATTTACCCTAAAAAAATTGGATAACAATTGAATTTATACGTGGTTTTAAAGATATGTGTATTTGACTCAAAAGTTATTGAAACCCTTTTGAACAAATTAATCAAAGATGAATGGGTAAATCTTAGCTAAGTGTAATAATCTCTAGAAGGAAAGATAGATAAGGTGAAGACTTCTTTCTTGATTTAATTCGACAAAAATAACCTCCTTTTGAATCTTTTCGTTCGTAAGTAATATTACAACCAAAATTTGGGGCCCCCTCTTACAAGGTTATTACCCTCTATATATACAAGGACTAAAACTCTTCTAAGTAGTAAAAGACAAAGTACAAGGAATATTCGAAGGTTGTCTTCCGCAGGAATATTCCTAATATCCCCTAGTGGGCCTACACTGTTACAAGGGTCGTATAGTCTTTCGTCTGCCTTAAGATCGTCTCCCGCAAGACATCGAATTAAGGAGAACCCGACATTCGTCTTACTCGTCGTTGGTCGTCATTGGTCAAATTTGGACCCATACAGTTAGTCCCTCCACTTGTCGGGGTTGTAACTAAGTGCATCCTTGGTGAGCGGACCTCATGTGTTTCTATGCAGAAGTTTGACCCTTCAAGGCGTTACGGTATGGCCAATGGGGGACAATCAGCGTGCTTGGTAAGACATCGTGTAATATATTTTACCGGGAAATGATGTCATCTTCACGTGCATCATCATTGCGCATGTTTTCGAGGGAGGAGTTGATGGCTTGATGCTTCAATTCCAACGCTACTCTGTGACCCTCCGCTTCGATTCCAGCGTCACCCAACCCTATAAATAGGTCGAAGGTTTGTTTTTTTGAAAGTTCTTGGTCATTTCATTCTTGATAACCTCCCATTATTTCTTCGAGTTTGCTCTGATACATTTCTGCTTCTTCTTCTCTCATTCTTTATTCGTAATCTCTTCCTCTCTCTTCTTTTTGCATTGATACATCTTTGAACGAAGTTATTCCAAGGTCTCATCGTCCTCGTGAAGGGATCACCGAGGCCACCCCATTGTCCACGGCCCCCGCCTCCAGGCGGTGAAGATACGGTGGTAGATGAGGGTGACAGTCTCCCCACGGTGGAGGAGTTATTATCGAGACACCCCATGTCTCAGAATCATGACTTCCTCAAAGATCCCCCTCCCACTCTTGCCCCTGTAATTTCTGAGACGGAGCATGCTCACCTTGATGCTCTTCGTATAAAATACAGCATTCCCGCTTTTGTTGACATGATTCCGGCGGGGGGAGACTTTGTAGACGTCCACAGGACTGGGTACCGCGCCTTCTACGAGTACCCTTTCGTGATTGGCTACACTTTTTCTTGTTTCCCCTTAGTGGAAGAATTCTGTAGGTTCAACCACGTTTGCCCGGTGCAACGTTCGCCGTATACTCTTAAGGTGCTTCTGCTGTTGACCAAGTATGCAGAGTTGGCGGAGTGTAACATTTCTATCCACCACCTTTTGCACCTGTTCTCACCTAGCTTCTACAGAGGTACCATGGTGCATTTGAGGGACCGTGGCAATAAAGGGTTGGTGGTCGGG
This sequence comes from Nicotiana glauca, assembly GCA_026770625.1. NCBI lineage: Eukaryota > Viridiplantae > Streptophyta > Magnoliopsida > Solanales > Solanaceae > Nicotiana > Nicotiana glauca. The sequence continues at coordinate 54,508 of MU728248.1, read as the reverse complement.
ACAGACGATCGAGCAAGTCACAAGTTTTGGCATAAGTACTTCTTCGTCAAAACCGAACATATCGTTTCTGACTCCACTGGATTATCAAAGTGATGGAATGAAACTCGTAAGTGCCGCCACTCTTTTTATTCTTCCTTTATTTGTATTCATTATAAAGCTGGTTTTCTTCATGCTTGCAGCTATGGGATGCCCGCCCTGCCCTATTGCGGTCATAAGGGATTGGGTAGCTCGTCTGTTACACCATGTAGTGGAAACACGAGATTGGCCTTTCTTTATAAAGCGTTACAGCCCTAAAGTTCCAACTGGTGAGTGCTTTTCCCTTTACCACTTCGTTGGTTATATATCGTCATCCATTAATTTGACTTCTTCACGATGGCAGGCCGCGGAGCTTCCAGGCGGAGGGCGCCAGTTCCCGCATTTTGACAGGCCATTGCTGCCGCGGCCATGCAATTTATTTTGAGTGAATATGTTTGAGAGGGTCTTCCTCGACGTGTTTAATTAGAAGGACCTTCTTGATTTGTGGTCGTAAGGGAAGACACTTCACTACAAAAAAAATTGAAATTAGCTACGAACATCGTCGCTAAACTGTCGCTAAAATGCTCGTTGCTAGCAGAATCTTTTGATAATCCGTCGCTAAATAAGATTAGCGACGGATTTTTCTGTTTCGCTACAGATTTTGTCCGTCGCTAAAACCCTGATTTTTTTAGTAGTGCTTCTTCAATGCAGGCCCCCCATTCTTTGGACGAATCCTCTAATGCGAACGAGACGTTATCGAGAATCGGAGGAAAATGGAGCTTAGGAAGGATATAACTGTAGACGTTGGTAGAAGTAGGGCATCGCAGATGGAACCTGTGCCCACATTCATGGCCGATGCCATATTGTAGGGGAGATCTCCTTGATCAAATAGAGGGGGTTTACCTAGGAGCCGGCTCTGTACGCTCTACCGAGGGTGGCACATCATCCAATGTTAGAGGCCATCGCATCGAGGGTAAAGGCTAGGATTTAGATATCGACCCGGAGGAGGTTAGCAAGTTCGTAGGTCGCCATACTCACGTGGAGGTCAGAGCGGAGGGGCCTGAATGCCACATAGTCATCCCAAGGGATTATAACATATTGTGGAACAGTGAACACGTGGCATCCATTTTGGCTCGTCTATGTGCTGCCCCTGAAAACGAGGTGCTTAGGGCAATGAGTGATATGGAGTTGTCTCAAAACATCGCCGGTATGGCTTTATGGGTAAGTTCCTCTCTTTTTCCTTTCGTTAATGGGCTTGTGCATCGATTATCGACCTATATTTTATTTTTAATCACTTTCTTTCGTGCTAGACCCTCATCATGGAGACCGAGTATGAGCTTCAGGAGAGGAGGAGGATGGCTGTATATGAGAAGATATCGTCCAAGCATCAACAGTATCATGCCAAGCATCGCACGGTGGCCAATATTTATACTTAGGACCCAGAGTTTCAGTTGTTCGCGAAGGGCTCAAATAGAGGGAGAACCAACTGGAGCGCAAGGTTGGATAGCTAAAGGAGCGGGATAAGGAGCTCATGAAGGCTGTCGCCTGTAATAGTGAGCTTGAGGCCTCCCTTAAGGTGAAAGAGGATGGGCTTGAGTTAAGCTGGGGTGATGGCTGAGAATGTTGATTTACAGGCGAGGGTGGCCGATTTGACTCCTGAATTGAGTGCTAAGGTGGTGGAAATTGAGGGGCTTAAAGGCGAGCTGGACGTTAGTGCTGATAAGCTGGCGAAAACTATTTTTGAAATGGTATCTTTGGAGGATGCCCTCCATATTTCTAGGTCGGAGCTGACTGGAGAGAGGGAGGCCTTTAATTTTAAGGTTGCAAGGCTTGAAGGGCATGTTAAAAAGTTGGAGACAGAGCTATCTGCATTGAATGGGCAAGTGGCCTCGCTGAGAGCTAGGGATGCAACTAGACATTCTAAACCTTCCACGTCCCATACTTCAGCCGATCTGACCATGACTCGTCACTTATATGTTTTATGGGTTCTTGCTGAGGCCCGACTTGATGTGTACAAGGCTTTCCATGTCGAGGGGAGGGAAATTGAGGCAGAGCTTCAAACCTTGCACAATAAAACTCGTGCCGCTCGTGAGAAATATGGGTACGACCCTCATACTCCTGACGGAGATGATATCAAATCAGATGAGGCAAACCATTTGGCTTCGGACTCTTGGTACGAAGATGCTTACCCGCCGGGGATGATGTGTAGCCTTTGCTTGTGTTTTTCTTTTGCTTGTGTTTTTCTTTTGTTTTGAGGCTTCTGTGGGAGGGGGCATGCTTGAGCCCATTTTGTAAGGATCAGTGTAAATAATATTTTGTACAATATAGACTTTATTTTGTCGATGGGTTGGAGCTCTTTGTAATTTCCATGGTATCCGGGGTACTTGTCGAGCTGTTGAGTCGATTTAACTTTTGGGTGTGGTTGATTCCCCCCTTTCTTTTTTGATGGCCTTGACCATTGGGATGTTGCTTATAACTGTCGTCAAAGTAGTATCCCGTCGTAATTCGACCGAGGTTGAACTCATATTTTATCGATGGCCTTGACCATTGGGATGTTTCTTCGAACTGTCGTCGAAGTAGTATCCCGTTGTAGTTCGAACGAGGTTGAACTTATGTTCTATCGATGGCCTTGTCCTTTGGGATGTTGCTTCGAACTGTCGTCGAAGTAGTATCCTATCGTAGTTCGAACGAGGTCGAACTCATGTTTTGTCGATGGCCTTGTCTATTGGGATGTTTCTTTGAACTATCGTCGAAGTAGTATCCCGTCGTAGTTCGAATGAGGTCGAACTCATGTTTTGTTGATGGCCTTGGCCATTGGGATGTTGCTTTGAACTGTCATCGAAGTAGCATCCCATCATAGTTCGAACGAGGTCGAACTCATGTTTTGTCGATGTCCTTGGCCATTGGGATGTTGCTTCGAACTGTCGTCGAAGTAGTATCCCATCGTAGTTCGAACGAGGTAGAACTCATATTTTATCAATGGCCTTGGCCATTGGGATATTTCTTCAAACTTTCATCGAAGTAGTATCCCATAGTTGGAGGTTTGATCGTGTTCCCGCAGGAAAACACATGTCGACGTTATTTATGCAATGGAGATTCAATTATATTCTTTTAAGAACCACATGTGGAGTTCATACATACAATGGAGATTTGATTATCTTCTTCTAAGAACCACATGTCGACTTTGTACATACAATGGAGATTTGACTATCTATACCCAGTCCCTTCATTACTTCGCACCGAAGATCATATCGATGGGCGGGTAATGAATAGTACTCCAAACCTCAAGATATCTCCCTTGACGCCTCATTAAAAACCTCACCGGGAAAACCCGATTGGGACAAAACCTGGATGAGGGAAAAAATGTACGACTTAGGTGACGTCTTCTTCTGAAGTGGAAGTACTTAAGATGGGCGACATTCCAGTTATTTTGGAGTAGTTTTCCCTCAATTGTTTCTAACTGGAATGCTCATTTATTTACTGCGGTTGTGATTTTGTATGGTCCGTCCCGGTTTGTTCCCAGTTTTCCCTCACTAGGGTCTTTCGCTTCTTGTGTTTTGGCCTTAAGGACGTAATCTCTGACTTTGAGTGGTCGCACTTTGGCCTTCTTGTTGTAGTACCTTTCCACTTGTTGCTTCTGGGCTACCATTCTAATATGGGCCATGTCTCTTCATTCTTGGACTTTATCCAGATCTTGTAGCTTGCTTTCTTCGTTGCTTGGTCCACTTTCGTTGGAGTATCTCAAGCTAGACTCTCCAACCTCGAGGGGGTATAACTGCATCAGTCCCGTAGACTAGTGAATATGACGTCTCACCCGTACTGGTTTTTAGTGTGGTATGGTAGGCTTATAATACTTCTGGCAGTAGTTCGGGCCATAACCCCTTGGAGTCCTCAAGATTCTTTTTCAATATATTCAGTATTACTTTATTAGAGGATTCGACTCGACCATTACCGACGGGATGATACGGTATGAAGATTATTCGTTTGATGTGCCATTTCTCGAGCAACTTGATCGTTTTCTTACCGACAAACTGAGGTCCTTTGTCACAACTGATTTCTTTGGGGATACCAAAATGGCATATTATGTTTTTCCATATGAACGCGATGACCTCTTGCTCGCGTATCTGTGTGTATGCACCTGCTTCCACCGATTTAGAAAAATAGTCAGTTAAAACAAAAAGGAAACATACTTTACCTCATCCAGTTGGGAGGGGTCTGACTATATCCATCCCCCACTTTATGAATGGCCATGGTGAAGTGACGGAATGAAAGAGTTCCCCTGCTTGATGTATCATAGGGGCGTACTTCTGACACTGTTCACATTTCCTGACATAGTCTGTGGCTTCTTTTTTCATGGTGGGCCAGTAGTATAAGGCACAGATGAGGCAGCAGACGAGGACACGATTTTTGATGTGGGTGTCGTAGTGCCCTTCGTGCACTTCTTCCAGTATTCACCTTGTTTGGTTTGGCCCATGGCACTTGGCTAGGGGGCTGCTGAACGTTCTTTTGCAGAGATTGCTATTTACAAGGCTGTATCTCGCTGCCTGTATCCCAAGCTTTTTGGCTTCTTTCTTATCTTACATGAGCGTTCCGTCCTGCAAATATGTTACGAGACGATTGTGCCAGTCCTAAGTTAGGCTTACAGAATGTACCTCAGCATGATCTATTATGGAATGGAGAAGGGTGACCACGTTTTCCTGGTTGATATTTTTGGTGGCTACCACTAACTTGGCAAGACTGTCCGCTTCGATATTCTGTGCCCTAGGCATTTTGTCGAGGCGGCATTCACCAAATTCTGGCAGCAGTTTGTGAATTTCTGAATGGTACTTTTGTAGTATCTATTCTTCTATTTGTAATGTCCCGGTGACTTGGTTTACCACGAGTTGAGAGTCGCAATGAAGAACGAGTTGTCGGGCACCGTATTTGAGGGATAATTTCAATCCTATAATCACAACATCATACTTGGCCTCGTTGTTAGTCATCTCGGGGCATCATATGGAGTGGAAAACTATTTTGCCTGAAGGAACTTTGAGGACGAGTCCCAATCCCAATCTCGAGGCATTAGAAGCACCATCGGTGTAGAGGACTTAGAGGTTGGTATATGTGGAAGCTCGGAGCGCTTCCTGCTCTACTTCAGGCAATATTTCTACGCTGAAATTAGCGACAAAATCGGCGAGCACCTGTGACTTAATGGCAGTTCGCGGTTGGTATGTTATGTCGTGCTTGCTTAGTTCTATGGCCCATTTGGGAAACCTACCCGATAATTCGGGTTTGTGTTGGATACCTATCAGGGGAAGGTTGTCACCACTTTTATGGGGTGACATTGAAAATATGGTCTAAGATTTCTTGAAGCTACGACTAATGCCAAAGTTAGTTTTTCAAGGTGAGGGTACCTCGTTTTGGCATCGATTAAGGTTTTGCTGATATAGTAAATAGGAGATTGCGTACCTTTATTTTTGTGGACCAAGACGACGCTTACGGCGACTTTAGAGACCGCTAGATACACAAGTAGACATTTACCTTGGTCTATCTTGACGAGTAGGGGTGGCAAAGATAGATACGTTTTTAGTTTCCTCAAGCCGCGACGCATTCTGTATTCCATTGCAGTCTATGGTCTTTCTTTAGCACATTGAAGAATTTGTGGCATCTATCCGACGATCGTGAGATTAACATTGACAGGGTGGCTATTCGCCCTGTCAATTTTTGCACCTACTTTTTGCTGGTAAGTACCTCTGGTATTCCTTCAATGGATCTGATCTAGTCTAGGTTGACCTCAATACCCCTTTCTGATACTAGGAAACCAAGGAACTTTCCTGAAGTTATGCCAAAGGTGCATTTTTCGGGATTTAGCTTCATCCCGTACTGCCTCAATATCTCGAAGGCCTCCTTTAGATGACCAATATGATCCTCTTTCTTTGTCGATATTACTAGCATATCGTGGATGTAAACCTCCATGGTCTTACCGAGTTGTTCTTCGAACATCTTGATGACTAACCTTTGATATGTCGCTCATGCATTCTTGAGTCCGAACATTATTACTTTGTAGTAATACGTTCCTCGGTGAGTGATGAAAGTGGTTTTTCTCGATCTTCTTCGGCCATTAGGATTTTGTTGTAACCAAAATAGGTGTCCAGAAAGCTCAGTAATTCATGTCCTGCTATTGTGTCGATGAGTTGATCGATGTGCGGTAGCGTGAAGGAATCTTTCGGGCATGCTTTGTTTAGGTCGATGAAGTCAACGCACATCCGCCATTTCCCATTCTTCTCTTTTACTATGACCACATTGGCGACCCATTGGGGGTATTTTAATTCCCTAATGGAACTGTTGGTTAGTAATTTATCAACTTCGTTGATAATCGCCTCATTGAAGGAAGCATTGAAATTTCTCCTCATTAGCCTTACCGGAGGGTAAAGAGGGTAAACGTTCAGCTTGTGTGTGGCGATATCCCTTGGGATTCCTGGCATATCTAAGTGGGAAAAGGCAAACAAATCGGCGTTGCTAGTTAAGAACTCACGATATTTAGCAGGTTCTGAGAGATTGTGTGCGACATAGGCCTTTCTCGTGCTATCAGTATGGTCCAGTTGAACGGGATCAAGATCTTCTATGGTTGCTTTGCAAGCTTCTACGATGTACGGGTCTTTGATGGTTTCTACTTGTGCGTCGGGTTTGGTTCCCGACATGGCTGATTGCTATGCCTCCACACTTGCCCCTTTTAGTTGCTTGGTATGTCTGCAGTCTTGGGCTATCCGATAGAATTCTTGGGCGGTGTGTGGCTCGCCTCGAAGGCTAAATATCCCCCATAGGGTGGGAAATTTGATTACATGATAGAAGCTCGAAGGGACTACGCGCATGGCGTGTATCCATAGTTGTCCTATGATGGCGTTGTAGGCAGTTTCTTGGTTCATGATGTGGAATGTCATTTCCAAGGTGACTCGGCCTACCAAGACGGGCAGCACTATTTCCCCATAGGTTTTCTTTACTGCATTATTAAAACCCGTTAGTGTTATACAATGTGGTATTATTTTATCCTCGTGCCTCATCTGCATGAGAACTCGTGGGTGAACAATACACACGCTGCTTCAGTGGTCCACCATTATTCTTTTTAAATCAGTATCCGCAATGCGTAGAGTTATAACCAAATCATCATAGTGAGGGAAAGACAAACCATTGGTATCTGACGTATCAAAGATGATACTATCTTCGAGGTCGTCGTACCGTTCATGGGCAACCGTTCGTTTGAGTTTATGTATGATGATGAATTTCACATGGTTCATCATCGTGTCATCACCGCTGCCAATAATCATATGTATGGTACGAGTTGGTGACGGTGGTTTTGGAGGTCCCTAGAGTTGATCACATCCACGAGCGAAACTGGCCTTTCCTCGGTCGCTCAGCAGTTCTTTCAGGTATCCCTGATTTTACATTCTTACCACTTATTGTCGCAGACCTATGCAATCTTTGGTCTTGTGTCCTCTTTCCTAGTGGAATACACACAGAACATTCGACCTCCTGGTGCTCGGATCTAACTTCATGTTTTGCGGCCACTGCACCTTTGTGCCGGGCTTTTCTAATGCGTACACTATTTCTGAAGGAGAAACACAAAAGTTATGAGCAGATAACAGTTGAGGCATACCTCTTTCGTTTCGGGCAGGGGGGGGGGGGGGG